>OY856412.1:647378914-647536414 GCA_963693085.1 Alisma plantago-aquatica
AAGGCATGGAACAGTCATCCTGTCAACGTTCATTCACTTTCTTGATCTCTGAGTAGATTGGAGGAGATATGTTATGACATCAATATCGCATATTGATTCACACATGCGTGTGCATGCCTATCTCAATCCTACTCATCAAGTGGCCATGGATATCAAACTCCCTCAGGAGGGACAAATCCCATATCTATCACTCACCCCTCAAAAGCCCCATGTGTCAAAGCCACCCAATCATCACCTTTATAACAACCCATTTCACAAGACTACGTTTGATGATGTCAAAGTGTACCCAACGACATGTGTTGAGTGTAGTGATTTCCGGTCAAAGAATCACATTCACCACCATCACTGTGAGAACTGACTGTGACTACCATGTCATGGTTCCATGTGTCAAACTCACGGTGGGTCTGACCGGTAAACTTGTTATCTAACAAGTACCTATGTGTTTGGTTTGATATCTTCATATCATGACTAATGAGATTCTATCATCAACCAATACTACAATCTAGTCTTGTGTGTCATTTTTTTCTATCTACCTTCCACAATGACATCTGACTAGGGACATAATAAGAACATACAAACTCTTAGCATCTGTATGATCTCATCATTCAGGTCCTTAACCTGAAAGCATACGTCATTGAGTATTGTCATTCTCTAGACATTCAATTTGTTCTATCATTATCTCATATGACTGAACTAGAAAGAATTGGAAGCTTGCCTTTGATCTTTATCAAATCAATCTCAATGTATCCCACCAATCTTCCCATGATTGGCTCTCAGGGCATACATACCAACAATGTCTCCTTCACTCTATCCTCTACGGTTCTCTAGATGGTTGGCTCGTCTCACAAACTAGTTGTCTCGTTTGGTGATGATCATCTTTGTCATCGTTGAAAGAAAGGAAACTACCCTATTGCTATTTTATTATATTATAAAGAGAAACCTCGAGTTACATTTGAGGGGAGAAACGGTAGGAAAGAATTAACTTTACATTAGGAATAAGGAGGTAGGGGTTTGGTACATAGACCAAGATAAATAGGAATAAACCAAACCATCCAACTACACACATATATTGGGTTATTGGCCATAACCAATTAACCATGCTACACATCCACCAACAAAACCAATTTTAGGGTGACGCGTGTAATTTGAATGTACATCATATCATATATATATTAGTTTGGGATTATGTGGTCTTTGATCGGATACACGTGTGAGACAATTTAAATATTCACAATGTATGCAATAAAAAATAATAAAACCAAAAAAAATTGATCATATTGATTATCCTAAAACATAGTAAATTGACGTGGCTTTGCTACCACTATTAGATAATACAGGCACAGAGTATAGCCGTGGAAACAAAAAAAATATCTATATATATTCCCCATAACAGCAAGATCACTTCAACTACTATGAAATAGGAAAGATGGTTTAACGAGTTTATACCTAGTCCTAGAAAGTCCAGTGACAACAACTCATTGCAATGCAACTGGCTTCTACTTTCTCTTGGACGGTGGATGTGCAGCTCATAGTCTTTACCACAGACGACGGATAGGACTGTTGGTATGTATGCCCTGACAGCCAATCATGGAATGATTGGTGGGATACATTAAGATTGATTTGATAAACATCAAAGGCAAGCTTCCAATTCTTTCTGGTTCAGTCATATGATATAGTGATAGAACAGATTGAATGTCTAGAGAATGAAAGTACTCAATGACGTATGTTTTCAGGTTGAGGACCTGAATGATGATATTATACGGATGCTAAGAGTTTGTACATTCTTGTTATGTCCCTAGTCGGATGTCATTGTGGAAGGTCGACAGACAGCAATCACACACAAGACTAGATTGTGGTGTTGGTTGATGACAAAATCTCATTAGTCATGATATAGAGATATCAAACCAAACACATAGGTACTTGTTAGAGAACAAGTGTACCGGACAGACCCACCGTGAGTTTGACACATGGAACCATGACATGGTAGTCACAGACAGTACTCACAGTGATGGTGGTGAGTGTGATTCTTTGACTTGAAATCACTACACTCAACACATGTCGTTGGGCACACTTTGACATCATCAAACGCAGTCCTGAAACATGGGTTGTTATAAAGGTGATGATTGGGTGGCTTTGACACATGGGGCTTTTGAGGGGTGAGTGATAGATATGGGATTTGTCCCTCCTGAGGGAGTATGATATCCATGGCCACTTGATGAGTAGGATTAAGAAAGGCGTGCACACGTGTGTGAATTAGTATGTGATATTGATGTCATATATATCTCTTCCAATCTACTCTGAGATCAAGAAAGTGAATGAATGTTGACAGGATGACTGTTTCATGCCTCGAGTTCATTCGGGATATCAGTGACAAAGGAATTATACATTCACTGTAACACCATTCACGGATTGTAGGATTGAAATTTGTTCTCCAACTTTCTATTTCACTTGGGTAGCACTGATGTGTGACTAGGCACCGCTCTTTGTTTGTGAAGTCATAAGTGTTATGGACTTTCACTGCCAACGTGAAATGGACCTGTAGGGTCACACACATAGGATTTAACCTGGAAGAGGAGTTTTGTCCACAAACAATGTTTACATTGATTACTAAAAGAGTGTAGTAGTTCAATTAAACACTCAATTAATTGATATCTCAATGTCATAATGTTCAAGGTGTTGGACATATTGATTGGAGTATTAGATTGATTGAAACTGCAATTGACTGATTCTGCACAATCTGCATTCCCAACCGATCAGCTCATGTGATGAACCGATCGGCTGAGCTTGGTGAACCGATCGGCTCAGGTGGTGAGTCGATCAGCTCATGGATACGGTGAAACGATTGCTTCAAGTGTTGAAACGATCGGTTCAACTGGTGCAATCGAGCAAGTTGGGAAAGTCAGGTTGGTGAGAAATTTCTTTTCGTTTCACTTGCCCAATTTGATTGGAACAAGGATTGGTATTTGATACCAATTAGAAACAAAAGAAGGAAAGTCAATCGGGAACTGATCAGGACCACGAACTGACCGGTTCAGAAATGAACCGACTGTTTCATGGGTCCCAACCGATCAGTTGAGGTGTCAACCGATCGACTCAGGTCCCCAACTGACCGTTTTAGAAATGAAATGATCGATTCAGGTTGCACAGTTGGTTGTTTTTGTGGAAAATCTCGAACCCTTCTACTCCTGCTTTAGTCCCACATTGCCCGGGATAGATAACCCTATCCCATGACCCTCCTATATATAGGGGTATTGGGGGCTTCTCAAAGTACAACTCAATGCATCCAGTTGATCTGTAAAGTTGTTGTTCTCTCTGGTTTTGGTAATTGAGAGAGCCCGAGCAAGTACTACCTGATAAGGGAGGCACAGCAAGGGAAAGACAACTTCAGAAAGTGACTGGTGGTAGGAGAGTGTGTCAGTGACTAGTACACCGACAGGAGGGTGCGACTCCTTCCAATTCCTTGTGAGACAAGGAGATTGGAGTTCCAGGTGGTCCGTGTGGACTACTTCAGAGGCGGGAGATTTCTGCCGCTCGGAGGACAGTTGTCAATCCCGACAGTCCCGGTGAGACCAGGAGTCGTCAGTCCCGGTGTGACCAGGAGCTGCACATACACCGTCTAAGACTGGAGGTGAAGACCGCGCAAGCCGCGAGGTATTGTCACCGAGCAAGCCTCGGGACAAGGTATGATTCCACAAACCATCCCTTTCCTATTGTATAGACGTTGACGTGTTTCCTTGTTCTGGGTTTGGGGAGGAGAAAAAAATTTTGTTTCCACTGCCTTCTCTGCCTCCCCTAAAACCCAACAGTGGTATCAGAGCCACGTCAACTACTCTATACTTTAGGATTATCAATATGATCAATTTTGGTTTGTCGCCTTTATTTATTGCATACGATGCAAATAAAATTGGCTTTATGCATGTTCAATCCTAAATCCACAAATCCCAATTTACATATATGATATGTATTATGAATGCACTCGATACGCGTCGCCCTTAAACGAGTTTTGTGGTGGATGTATAGCGTGGTTATGGCCAATAAACCCTATCTGTGTATGGTTGTATGTGGTTGCTTGCATCTCGGTCTACGCACCGATCTTCCTTCTCCTATTCCTGATGTAACTCAAAATATTTCGAGATTTCTTTCCTACCTTTGCTCCCCTTGAATGTAACTCAAGGTTTCTCTTTTTACAATGTAAAATAGGATAGAATTTTATTTCTTGTTATATCGAAGAACGGAAGACATCCTGACGACAGCTGAGACGATCGGTTCAAGGCGTGAACTGATTGGTTGACATTCCAGATGATCAGTTCAAGGAGTGAGCCGATCAGTTTATGACCGGTTCAAGGAGCAAGACAAGCGCGTGGCGGCCATGATGAGATGCACGACGACCAGGCAAACCGATCGGTTGGAGGAGCCAACTGATCGGCTGGTGGCACCCAGCCGACCGGCCTGATGGCGAGCCGATCAGTCATGTGATGAGTTGATCAAACCCAGGAAGGCAAAGCATAGAGTTCATCTTATATAGGTTGCATGTGATGTAGACCTAGATGACCGTAATTCCTCTTAGCTCGAGGAATCACATTAGGATGGCCATAATCATCGCTTTTATCGTTTCACATGTTTTCTGTGGGATATAGCATGTATATGATACGTACTATATATTGTGGTGATTGGATATGTATATGTATATAAAACCAAATCCCTCATTAAATATTAAGTTTTAGATGTCTTCCAAATGCGACACACGTGAAAATCTTGATCGACCAAGTGTGGGCACGCCCTAGCATGGTGCAGCGTCTATCTCGTGGAAGTGTGAAGGATGGATATGTGGGTCTGCCCTAGCAGGGTGCATATTCATCGTGTTTGCTTTGGGTCAAACTTAACAAGGTGATCTAGATGGGATCTAGTACCTTGAGGCATTGAGGTGATCATGGCAAAGAGTTGAATATGACATCTTATCAAGAGTTGCATATGATGCAATTGGCAAGAGTTGCCTACCTGAGAGATCTAAGTTGTGGGTGACAGCCCTAGCTGGTCCATGACTTAGAGGATTTCAGGATTTTGCCCACTAGAAGGTTGTACGCTGCAATCTTCCGAATTGATGGTGAGGGCTATCAATTTGAACTAAAATAGTGGGAGTGATAATTAATTAAAGGCCTAATTATATCGTTAACTTTTCAAATCAATCAAATAAGTCAAAAGAGTTTTGGACTAAAATTGCATATATTTCCTTTTGTTAAAATAAATGGTTAATCAACAATAATCACTTTATTTGCGATCGGTCTTTGAGACCAACAAATTAAATGGGAATAATTCCACAACTGGTTAGGATGATGAGAAGTGTTCTCAATCAAAGAGTGAAATCTCTAAGTCCTAGTTATACCAAGACCAGATGAACTCAATCCCACCACATCAATGGCGGAAAGTATGCTTATGGAAGCATATCGAGGATGACATTGATGAGGAGTGCTTGATGTTGTGTTCTCTGAACTATGAGTTGCAGAGAAAACATGAGACATATGATGTCTCAAGGACACTATCCTAGTATGTCATGACAGAAGGAGATCCAGTAAGGTATTCACACACTCAATATGATTGGGTATGTGGAAAGACCTGACTAGGAAGGATTCCCTCTGAGCCAAGAGTTGTCTATTAGTATGATGATGCAAATGTTGCGAGAATCATATAATTCATGATAAACTACAACATGAACAACTTTGACAAGCGTTGACAAAGTTGTTGGACATGTTGAGGACGGTAGAGGCAAATATGAAGAAAGACTAACCCCAATCTTTGATGAGATCAATGAATGAAAGGTAAGTCTTAAGGGTAAGGGCAAGGGCAAGGGCAAAGCTAAGAAGTGTTCTGATGCTAGCCAGCAGCCCAAGCCATCTTCAGCCTCAAAGGCACATGGGGAAAGGGTGTATGAGGGAAGTGCCCTCCATATCTGGAAGAACAAAAGAAGATGAAGGAGGGGATGGAAATCTCCACCTAAGGTATCATGAAATGAATCGCTTCTTTATCTGAGGTATGTGATACCAAGATATGGATATGTCATATATGATATGCATGATCCACAAAGAAGTGATGGCCTTTGTGAAAGGACCGAGAAAGAAGTACTCATTATTGGGGCAAGTGTTGCTGCCATAGATAGGAGTATCTTTCAGTTTATTTCAGCCTAAAGGGCATGAAATAGAGTTGAGAACTGATATTTCAATTTGCCAATAGAAAGAAACACTTTATTTTTGCATATTGTATGACAATGATGGCAATCAATAAAGAGAAGTTTCAATTTATAAAGATATGATCTCTGTGGCAATGCCTTGTTTATCTTGTGGTATTCGATATGCATAAGATAAAATGATACCTAAAAGTTATTGATAACTCAAACAATCAAATTATCATCAATCATGAGAAATTCATTTCTAGTTTCCATGTGATGGATAAATCTAGACTCTTTTGGTTAGAGAACCAGTAAGAGACATGAATCTCTTGGACATGATTAATCAATCTTCACTAATGGTAGTGGGAGAATGATTATCCTATTAGGTATAATACATGTGATGTATTTACATACCTATTGGAGTAAATGCTAATACTTCAAATGGTGTTTAAAGAAATACCAAAATGAATATCTTGAAATGTTCAAGGATATCATAGATGAAGTATGAATTTGGTAAAGTGTTAATTCTTGATGAGATCAATGAATGAAATACTTAGACCAAATGTTTGAGAACCTTGCGAGTGATTATGATAGTGTATCATAGTGAACTCATAATTAAGACATGGTGATGTCTAAATCGAGAAGGAATCATACTCTAAGGAGTTAGAGAATGATTATCAAATAACTGAATTCTTCTTAATAAAAGAATACCCCACACTAATAAAGGACATTAAGAATCACAAGGAGTTGTAAGTTCTTATATCCTTGACAGATACACCTCATTTATCTATGTGATGAGTTGTTCATGTGATGAGTCAACTATCTAGATGAATATGAGGAACTGAATTTTGAGTTATGGTTTATGACCATTACATCCTAAATGACATCCATGTGAACCATAAGGTATGACCCTGATGGTAGGACCCATTGGATGAAATCCATAAGTGCAAATGAATCTTAAGTGTTAAGACACATAGATAACATTTTGAGAAGGATGATGCTTGTTGATTGCAACTTAATGACTAAGCATTTGACATATGGATACTAAAACCGCATTCCTATGAGGAATAAAACAAGGATGTGTACGTGACACAACCTATAAGGTTTATGAATCCACTAATGCAAATGAAGTCTGTAAGTTACAATGGACTAATCAATGTGATTGATTGAGTACAAGCAACTCAGAATTGGATCTTTACTTTGATGATATAGTCAAAGGGTTTGACTGATATGTCAAAGATAAAGAAGGGATTTGTGATTTAGTGGGAGCGCATTCACATTCCACATGTTGATGTGAAATGGAAATGTTCTAGAATGGAAATCCAAAAGTGGAAATTATCTTTAAGGAAGATAGAGATGTTTCCTATGTGATAGGAATAGAGATCTATAGAGATGGTTCTCGAAAAACCTCTTGATCTGAAAAGAGAAAGCATACATTGGCAATCTGTACTGAAGGGTTCAGTATGCACAGATTCAGTGGGAGAAAACTTGTCCATGTTACATGGAGTTAGTATCCCAAGGCCAAGTGTCCAATTCTTATAAAGAATGGGAACACTAAGAATAGATATGGATCTATCATGTATGTAATTATCCCATTATCTTGCATGGCAAGAACAAAATGCATTCATCATCTTGTATGTATGACATGGCAATATGATGTGCTCATCCTGATAACTCGTATGTGAGACATGACGAGTGGATGTTTGTCTACTTCCAGTAAGGGTTACTGGAATACCATGAGAACTTGATAAGTACTTGAGAAGTACTAGTTCTATGGAGATAAAGAAGAGTTCAATGTAAAGAGTTACATTGATGCGAACTTCTTAAAGGATAGAAAATTAATCACAAGTTATATATAAGATATATAAAAGTGAAAGTTTGTTGATAATTGGAAGTGTTCCAATAAAACCATTTAAATGGAAATGCCGAGTATCCATGTGTTGGAGAACAGCAGTGGATACTATATGGATCTGGAAGTTCATGAGATGAACTTATAGATATTCCGCTCATTGATGATAAGTATGGAATCCTTGATCATGCAATGTGGCTAAAGATTAGCAAAGGAATACTAGATCGCATATTACGGCAAATCCATCTCATACGTGTGATGTACAGTGAAGAGATGTGAGACATGAAATTTATACTGACTTTGCCAAGGTGTTTCCATAACTCACTATGTTCGCACTAGATCACAATAACATGTGGGACATGTTTGAAGATCACTATGAATATGATTCAAGGGTGATTGGCTCGCAGTGCAAGTGGGAGTCTGTTGGTATGTATGCCATGAGAGCCAATCATGGGATGTTTGGTGGGATACATTAAGATTTATTTGATAAACATCAAAGGCAAGCTTCCAATTCTTTTTGTTTCAGTCATATGAGACAGTGATAGAACAGATTGAATGTCTAGAGAATGACAGTACTCAATGACGTATGTTTTCAGGTTGAGGACATGAACGATGAGATCATACGGATGCTAAGAGTTTGTATATTCTTGTTATGTCCCTAGTCGGATGTCATTGTGGAAGGTAGATAGACAACAATGACACACAAGACTAGATTGTGGTGTTGGTTGATGACATAATCTCATTAGTCATGATATAGAGATATCAAAACAAACACATAGGTACTTGTTAGAGAACAAGTGTATTGGACAGACCCACCGTGAGTTTGACACATGGAACCATGACATGGTAGTCATAGTCAGTACTCACAGTGATGGTGGTGAGTGTGATTCTTTGACCTGAAATCACTACACTCAACACATGTCGTTGGGCACACTTTGACATCATCAAACGCAGTCCTGAAACATGGGTTGTTATAAAGGTGATGATTGGGTGGCTTTGACACATGGGGCTTTTGAGGGGTGAGTGATGGATATGGGATTTGTCCCTCCTGAGGGAGTATGATATCCATGGCCACTTGATGAGTAGGATTGAGAAAGGTGTGCACGCGTGTGTGAATCAGTATGTGATATTGATGTCATACATATCTCTTCCAATCTACTCTGAGATCAAGAAAGTGAATGAACGTTGACAGGATGATTGTTCCATGCCTCGAGTTCATTCGGGATATCAGTGATAAAGGAATTATACATTCACTGTAACACCATTCATAGATTGTAGGATTGAAAGTTGTTCACCAACTTTCTATTTCACTTGGGTAGCACTGATGTGTGACTAGGCACCGCTCTTTATTTGTGAAGTCATAAGTGTTATGGACTTTCACTGCCAACGTGAAATGGACTTGCAGGGTCACACACATAGGATTTAACCTAGAAGAGGATTTTTGTCCACAAACAATGTTTAGATTGATTACTAAAAGAGTTTAGTAGTTCAATTAAACACTCAATTAATTGATAGCTCAATGTCATAATGTTCAAGGTGTAGGACATATTGATTGGAGTATCGGATTGATTGAAACTGCAATTGACTGATTCTACACAATATGCATTCCCAACCGATCGGCTCATGTGATGAACTGATCGGCTGAGCTTGGTGAACCGATCGGCTCAGGTGGTGAGTCGATCGGCTCATGGACATGGTGAAACGATTGCTTCAAGTGTTGAAACGATCGGTTCAACTGGTGCAACCGAGCAAGTTGGGAAAGTCAGGTTGGTGAGAAATTTCTTTTCGTTTCACTTGCCCAATTTGATTGGAACAAGGATTAGTATTTGATACCAATTAGAAACAAAAGAAGGAAAGTCAATCGGGAACTGATCAGGACCACAAACTGACCGGTTTAGAAATGAACCGACCGGTTCAGAAATGAACCGACCGTTTCATGGGTCCCAACCGATCGGTTGAGGTGTCAACCGACCGGCTCAGGTCCCCAACTAACCATTTTAGAAATGAAACGATCAGTTCAGGTTGCGTAGTTGGTTGTTTTTGTGGAAAATCTCAAACCCTTCTACTCCTTCTTTAGTCCCACATTGCCCGGGATAGAGAACCCTATCCCATGACCCTCCTATATATATAGGGGTATTGGGGGATTCTCAAAGTACAACTCAGTGCATCCACTTGCTCTGTAAAGTTGTCATTCTCTCTGGTTTTGGTAACCGAGAGAGCCCGAGCAAGTGCTACCCGATAAGGGAGGCACAGCAAGGGAAAGACAACTTCAGAAAGCGACTGGTGGCAGGAGAGTGTGTCAGTCACTAGTACGCTGACAGGAGGGTGTGACTCCTTCCAATTCCTTGTAAGATAAGGAGATTGGAGTTCCAGGTGGTTCGTGTGGACTACTTCAGAGGCAGGAGATTTCTACAGCTCGGAGGACAGCTGTCAATCCTGACAGTCCCGGTGAGAGCAGGAGTCGTCAGTCCCGGTGTGACCAGGAGCTGCACAGACACCGTCTAAGACCGGAGGTGAAGATGCACAATCTGCGAGGTATTGTCACTGAGCAAGCCTCGGGACAAGGTATGATTCCACAAACGATCCCTTTCCTATTGTATAGACGTTGACGCGTTTCCTTATTCTGGGTTTGGGGAGGGGAAATTTTTTTTGTTTCTACTACCTTCTCTGCCTCCCCTAAAACCCAACAAGGACAGCTTCTGCAGCAGCTCCTATGGTCTCGCCATGGACTACAAACTGACTTTACCCTCCTAGTAGTAGCCAAAGGACTCCTGTCTCTAGAGTAGGCCACACGGACCAACTAGAACTATTATCGTCCTACTATAATGCACAAGAAGGAGTTGTCCTCCCATTAGCATACTAGTCACCAACTTGCTCTCTCACAACAATGATCCTCAGTAGTTTTCTCTCATCGCTATCCCTCCATAGTCAGGTAGGACTTGCTTGGGCTCTCTTGATTACCACAACCATAGAGGACAAAAATTGTCAGAGCAACTGGTTCTAAATTATCTGTGTTGTGTTTTGGGAAGCCCCCAATACCCCTCTATTTATATGCAGGGTTAGGGCCAGGGTTCTCAAACTATTTTGGATCTATGCGGGAGTGGAAGGGAACATAATATCTTGAATTTTTGCAACTTGTGACATTTGAAACAGTCATTTCTCATGTGAAACAGTTGTCTCACATGTCAAACGGTCATCCAGTATAGCCAGATGGTCATTTCACCCTATTTCTTGGTCACACATGAATTTGCCAATTTCAAATCCAATTAATGCATGACATGACGTCAAAACTAATCCTTGATGCAATCAAATTTCCCCACAAACTAAGCGATCTCGCACATGCAAGATGGTTGTCCCGCTCACCTAGATGGTTTTCTGGTGAGACGAGTCATGCCGATTGTTTCAACATAATGAACTGGTCGGTTCACACCTTAGTTTGGGCAGAAATTAGCCAATTCAATTGCTGATGCCTAAAAACCCAAATAGCTATCTCCACATTTGAGACGATTGTCTGCCACTCCAAATGGTCATCTCACACTGTGAGATGATTGGTTGACATTGAATTCAACTGATCTTGTTGCATGAATTGAGTACCTATACACTTTAGTAATCAATCCAATCATCATTCAAGATTAAACTCCTCTTCTATATGAGTGCTTATGTGTGTGACCCTATAGGTCCCATATCACGTTGGCAATGAGTGGCCATAACTAACTTATGACATCACAAGCAGGGAGTGGTGCCTAGTCTCACATCAGTGCTATGCAAGTGAATGGAAAGTTGGAGACAACTTCAACCTACAGTTTGTGTAAGTTGTTGTGGTGATTGTGTAATTCCTTTGTCTCTAATATCCATACTGAACTTAGGGCATGGAATCATCATCCTCTTGATGTTCAACTCATGTTTCTAGAACCAAGAGTAGATTATCTGAGATAATTTGACATCAATATCATATATTGATTCACATGTGCATGCACATGCATTTCTTAGTCTCGCTTATGAATCGGCCAGGAAATAAATCTCCTATAGGAGGGGAAAATCCCATATCTATCACTCACAATCAGTCCTCATGTGTCAAAGCTACCCAATCATCACCTTTATGGCACCCCGTGTTTCAAGATTAAGTTTGATGATCTCAAAGTATACCCAATGATATGTGATGAGTGTAGTGATTTCAGGTCTAAGAATCATAATCACCGCCTTCACTATGAGAGATGACTATGAACACCAGTGATGATTTCCATGTGTCATTCTCAAGGTGGTTCTGTCGAATACACAGTTCCCTAACATGTATTTGTGTGCTTGGTTTGATATTGCCATATCATGACTAATGAGACTTTGTCATCAAGCAACCCACACTCTAATTTTATGTGTTATTGGTGTCTATCTACCTTCCACAGTAACAACTGACTAGGGACATAATAAGAATGTGCATACTCTTAGCATTTGTATGATCCCATTCTTTAAGTCACGTACTTGAAGGCATATGTCATTGAGTATTGTCATTCTTTTAGACATTCATAATGTTTCCTATATCATAACTGAATGAAACAAAATGAATTGGAAGCTTGACATTATGAGTATAATTAAATACTTTATGGTATATGTCATTTCAACCATCATATGATTGGATCTATGGGCAATTGGGCATACCTTACCAATAGGTTATCCCAGGGAAACCAATGAGTACTACTTATACAACCTAACTGACAACAAAGTGTTTGTTTCTAGGGATGTTGCATTCCTAGAGAAGGAATTCATTTCCAAAGGAACCAGTGGGAGGAAAGTATAACTCAAAGAGGTTCAAGACCGACAAGAAAGCAATGAACCTATAGAGGTATAAGACGAACACAGAGAGTCACAAACCATTGTGGAATCTCAAATTACTCATGTGACATAGGAACCTCATATATCTAGTAGGAAACACCTTGATCTAGATAGATTTGGTTATCTAGTGACTCAAGAAGGTGATGATCATTGACAATGAGCTAAATACCTACCTAGAAGCTATTAAGGGACCAGAGTCTAAGAAATGGCTTAAGGCCATGATATTTGAGATGGAATCCATGTACACCAACAAGGTATGGACCTTGGTGGATCCACTTGAAGGGGTAAAACCCATAGGGTGCAAGTGGATCTTCAAGAAGAAGACTGACATAGATGGTAATGTACAAACTTACAAAGGTTGACTAGTTGCAAAGGGTTTCAAGCAAGTTCAAGGTGTTGACTATGATGAAACCTTTTCTCCAATTTCTATGGTTAAGTCCATCAAGATCATGCTTCCCATTGAAGCTTATCATGACTATGAGATTTGGCATATGGTGTTAAAACTACATTCCTTAATGGGAATCTTGTTGAGGATGCGTACATGACACAACTTGAGGGTTTTATAAATCCAAAGGATGCAAATAAAGTTTGTAAACTACAACAATAAATATATGGATTGAAGTAAGTCTCTCAGAGTTGGAATCCTCAATTTGACAAAATAGTCAAAGAGTTTGGCTTTTATCAAAAATGAAGTTGAACCATAGTATTCCTCATCTTGCATGTCGGTGACATACTAATGATGGGGAATGACATTCTTACTCTACAAAAAGTAAAGACCTGGATAGGAAATGCATTCTCAATGAAATACTTAGGAGAAGAATCCTATATACTAGGAATCAAGATCTATAGAGATATATCTAGAAGGATTCTTGGACTAACTCAAAGCACATACATTGACAAAATGTTCAAGAGGCTCAACATGGAGAACTCAAAGAGAGGCAACCTGCCTATGTCTCATGGTGTTACCATCTCTAGAGCTCAATGTCCCAATTCTTGTGAAGAAAGGGATCACATGAATAAGATTCCATATGCTTCTGCAATTGGATCTACCATGTACGTAATGTTACGTACTCATCCAAATGTCTCGTATGCCTTGAGAATGATGAGAAGATATAAGACAGATCTTGGTGAATCTCACTTGACTACCATAAACAACATCCTTAAGTACTTGAGAAGAACTAAGGATCAGTTCCTTGTCTATGGCAGAGAGGAAGAGTTGGTGGTAAAGGGTTACACCGATGCAAGCTTCCAAACTGATAAAGATGATTATTGATCGCAATCAAGATTTTTGTTTTACCTCAATAATGGAGTTGTGATCTAGAAGAGATCCAAGAAAGAGATAGTTTTGGATTCTACAATGGAGGCCGAGTATATCACTGCATCCAATGCAGTAAAGGAAGTTGTTTGGATCAAGACGTTCATCTCATAACTTGGGTGTAAGACCCCTGACGTAGCTTAGTACTTGATTGTGTTTGCTTTGCTTAAATAAGATGCTTAAACCTTAATTTGATCTCTTGATATGCCTTAATAACATGTAATAAGTTTATGTTTTTAGTTTGATCATGTTTGGTTGATGTTTGAGCTAGTTTTGCTTGTTTTGGACCAAGTTACAATTTACCCATGTTGAGGGTTTATCTTTCAATTTGTCACATGTAGGTTGTACCTTTTCTACCTTGGCATCGTAAGAGAGAGAATGATGCATAGGGGCACCTTGATGGACCTTAGATGATGAGGTGGCATCATGTATGATAAATAAGGGTTTGCATGGCTTTGCTCGGATGCTTGAGTTTGAGGGATGTATTGACCTTGTGAGTTGGTTTTTGAGGTGTTGTGACCACAACACTCTATTGGTTGAAGTTTTTTTTGACCTAGTGCCTTGTTCATGTGCTTTGGTCACTAGGGTTTGTGCTCTTGTGTGTGTTGGGACCTTGGGTGGTGTTACAACCTACCTTTGTTTTTTTGCTTTGACCTTGTGAGTGTACTGGACCTAAGTGGTTGCTACACCACATAGTTTTTAATGACCCTCTTGCATGGTTTTTGCATGGTCATCATTTGGTTGGACAAGTGCCCTTTTGGTTCTCTCATACCTTGACCCCTCATGATCTTCACCTATCTCCTACCCCTTGAGTATATAACCCCTCTCTTTCTCATGCAAGTATCTCCTTTAGCTCATCTTCCTGTCTTCCTCCTTGTGTTCAGTCTTGAGTTTGGTGGATCTAGAGAAGGTGATGATCTTGGAGGTTTGGTGGCCGATCACCCTTGCATGTGGTGATCTTGAGCTTGATCATCTTCTTTGTAGTGATCCTTGGTGATCTTCTTTCTTGGTAAGTGGTTTCTCATCCTTGACCTAATTTCTTTTAAGAACCCTACCTTCCTTCTTCCTCTCTTGGCCGTGAGATTGTGGATCACCATGGTGTCCATATTGAAGATCTTATCTCCATAGAGGTTGAGATCATGGTTTGACCATGGTAGTGCCTAAGTGAGATGAAGTTTCCCTCTTTCTTTCTTCCCCTCTCTTGTTCGGCCTAGGGTTTGAGCTTTCTTCTTCTTGGGCTTTCCTTTGACCTTGGTGTTCTTCTTTTCTTGAGGTGACCTTGTTGGCCATGGAGTTGATCCTAGTTGGAGTTCCTTTTCTCTTAGAGCTCATGTCTTTAGAGTTTGATCTTCATCCTAAGGCAAGTTATATAACTTTCCTCTCTTCTATTATTACATCATTATATTGCTCACATGTTGTTATTTTTATTTCTAAAATGTGATCTGAAGATGCTAGATGATGTTATCATAACCTAGGGTTTAATATTTTGAAGTATTCTTACATGTGTTTCCTCTCTTTGAGTCCTCCATGTTGAACATCTTCAACACTCTGTCAATGTATGTGCTTTGACTTAGTCCAAGAAGCCTTCTAGATCTATCTCTATAGATTTTGATTCCTAAGATATATTATGGTTCACCTATGTCCTTGATAGAGAAGGTATTTCCTAGCCAAGTCTTTACAATATGTAAAGTTGGGATGTGATTCCCCATCAATAGTATGCCATCCATATACTATATGAGGAATACACTTTCTCCTAAACCCTACTTCTTGCACCCAAAACCATAGTGATGGTGGATTAGTTGCTTCTTGCGTGCATGATCGATTGACAGTTTTATCACCACTCTAATGGTTCGGTTATCACATAGTAGATGAAGATTTTGGTTGTTATGTGCAAGTCTGAGACAATGGTTTTCTCTTTTCTAAGCATGGTTTCCTTGTTGGTTTTGGTGATAATCTCTCTTAGGGTTTTGATGTTTATCATCCTCATGGAGATTCCCTTTTGATGATGGTTAGTTTTCTTAATAGTTATCATATGGTTTGATCATGGTTTAGTTTTATTTTGGAGTTGGTTATGTGTTGTTTGGATTGGGATGGCCTTGTGGTCGTTACACTCACTTTGGTGCTTAAGGTCGCTACATGTTGATGGGGTGTTGCAGCGCAACAAACCCTAACCCTAATGGGTGGTCACTACATTGCTTGAGCTTGGTTTGGTCACTACTTGGGTTGCTACATATGGTCTTCTTGTGATCGTAACACATGTTTTAGTTGGTTGGTAGCCACCCTCATCTAGTTTGGTCGCAATAGGGTCCTCAACCCAAGTGGTCGCTACACATGTGAGTCATGTGGTTTCTACACATGTTGACACATAGAGGTCTCTATATATGTGATGGTGTTGGTCACCACACTTTGGGTTAGTGACTACATGTTGATGATTGAATGGTTGATTGATCATGATTATAATACCTAACTCTTATGCTCCAAGAATGTAAGAAGTAATGAACTTAGGGTTTGATGATTGAATGATGTTATATAAACCCTAATCAGCTATATGAGAAACCCTAATGCTAATTTTCAAGTGTATAATGTACCTCTTGAATTTGCTTAAATGCATTGCATGATTTGATGTTCTCTCTCTCCTACTTGTGTAACCCTAACCTTGTAGGTGGAATGAATATCATATCTAGTGAATGATATGATGTGTTTTATATGACACAGGGTGATGAGTATGATCCTTTATGAGTCATGATAATGACATACATGAATAATGTGATTGGGTCTTGTGACCCGACAGAGGCTCAATGCCTAATGTGAGGTGATATCCTCTTGTGATGTGATGAGGGATGTTTTCCCAGAATGATGTGATAATGATGATGTCCTTGAATGGTAGCGGTACCATGAGATAACGTGACAAGTATACCTCATACATTTTATATCTTCTGACATTGCAACATACCCTTATCTTTGTAGAGTTTGTTTAGGGTTTGTACGTTGTAACTTGATTGATGCTAAAAGATGCTCAATTGGATTAACTAATCAATTGAAACCCTAATCATATAGTTGCCATGTGCCATAGATCCATCTTCAGCATCAGTACTTGCTGGATGGTGAAACATGTTCTTCTCAGTGGAAGCTCGGAGTCGTATACTGTTGAGTATATGCATTTTCAAAGGATTGGCTATGATCATACCCTGGAAGGAGAAAGGTCAAGGTTGTATCTCAGATAATATGCTTCAGTGTATATATATATATATATACATATATTCAGTGTATATATATTTATTTATTTATATTTATATCTATATTTATATTTATATATATATATGATATATTTTTAGGATGGATACAGTCATACCTTGGTAGGAGTGTGGTTGTGTTTGTAACTCGAGTATCACTAGTGATGTGCCTATATACTAAGGCAAACTAGGTTGTGTTGTAGTTGGACTCTATATGTCACTACGGCATACTCAGACTGACCTGGAGTGTGGGAGATCATAGGAGTCTGGCTCCTCCTAGATATTGTATGGCACCAATTTTGACTTAGAAGTGGTCAGTTTGAGCATGAGTGGTATACCTCATCTCCTCACGGCATAATAAAAGACGTAATACAACTGTTTAGTATATTTTATTAGGGTTAAACATGACTCACATTGCATGAACCTTTACCTTTTCTCTTGTATTGTTAGTTGATTTATATTGTGGTAGGAGAAATCAATTATTACATATGTTCTTCATATTCCTTCTAAAAGTATAAGATATTCTATTGCTCAGTTGTAGATGCCTAAATTTCTTAAACAATGTCAATTGCTCTACTCATATCGTATAGTTGAATCTGCTCAACTTGACGATAATGTTATCTTCTTGATTTAGCTTATCTATGTTAATAATAGTTTTTTATGGAGAGTTATATCTCTCACTGGGACATTGGTCTCACTCTATGGGTTTTCACATCTGTTAGGTGGTCGTGCATGATGAGGTAGAGATCGTGTGGTTGAGTCTGAGCAGTAAGAGAAGTAGTAGTTGGTATATGTTTGATATGATGCTAGTGTTCTGTAGTAGATTGATATGTGTCATCCATGTACTCTCAGGTCCTTGGGGCTGTTTTGTAGATGTTGTACATCGATATGAGTTTTTGGTAGTATGCCATGGTTGTACATGTATCGCTTGTATATATGAACAAGCTATCTTATGTAATAGTTTGGGGCAAGTTGGACAAGTGAATAGTGATATGTATCATCTTGTGGCATGATATGTGATATAGGTGGTGTCGTTTATGGACTCAGACGTGATAAGTTTCCACTTCTGTGGTTATATGAATTCAATTTTAATTTACCATGTTTTCTGGTAGTCTAAATGCTTAGTATTAGTTTTGCTCTTTGTTTTGAGTAATCTCGCTCATGTTCCAGTGGGTTGTCACATGAAATGAGTTCATATTAGAGCTTTAGGTTCACTAAATCTATAGTGCCAAAAGTACCTCAGTTCGACCCAGCAATCGTGTCCAATCATGTTTTTCAGTCCATGTTTGGACATTTTATGGCCACAATGACACATATGGTGGATAGGATGCTCGTACCCCAAGCAAGGGCAGCGGTCCCCAATCCAAAATCCCAAGATTTTGGGAAGATCTTTGAGATGTTGATGCATGTGAATGCGTTGGAGTATGTTGGTATGACGGATCTGGTAGATGTTGACATGTGGCTAACTGAGTTGGAGAAGGCCTTCAAGATCCTCACTATACCCAAAGAGGATAAGGTGAAGTATGTAGCGTACTTGTTGAAAGGGAGTGCTAGCCATTGGTGGGCCATTGAGGAGGAGGAGAGGCCAAGAGTGGTAATTATTTGGGAAGATTTATGACAAGAGCTTGTGAGCTGATACTTCTTGGAGTCCTATCTAGATGTGAAGATCATGTAGTTTGAGAAGATCCGACAAGGATATATGATGATCAATGAGTACAAAGTGAAGTTTAAGGATATTTTGATGTTTTTTTCACATATGGATACTATGGATAAGGAGAGAATCTCATGTTTTGAGAAAGGTTTGAGCTCAGAGTTGAAAACTCTGGTGTTATCTTAAGAGAATAGGGAATGGTTTGCCACGTTTGTGGATTCAGTCAGGAGAGTAGAGTGATTAGTTGTGGATAAGCGATAGGCAAACACCAAGAAGAGATTGGCACAGTATCAAGATAGTCATCTAGAGGCTTCAAGAAGCCTAGGTTTTCAGCACCTCAGTCATAGTAGAGGTCGACAGTTCAGTCCCAGTGGTCACCAAGCAAGGACAGAGGATGTAGTTTTCTACCGGAGGGAGCTCACATTGTGGTGTCAGTGTTAGTGACAGGGCCGTCTAAGCCACAACATGAGACTAAGACTTTCTACAAGTGTGGGAAAGTAGGACATATGAGGTGGTCATGTCTGATGAAGGATGAACATATGATGCAACAACTGAGACAAAATCAGCAAGGGTCACAACAATGACAGTTTGATAGTGGTGGAAGCCAAAGACGTGGTCAAACATCGCAGGTTGGTTCATCTAGGCAAGCCAGCAGAGGACGTAGGAGACAATGGGCAATAGCTTGATTCTATGCCATGAGTCAGCTGGAAGTAATAGTCAACCCGAGGGTCGTGACATGTTAGATGGAGTTATTTTATTCTGATTTGTCTTCTATTTCTTTATATCTATTTTGGTTGACCTGAGTGCGACGCACTCTTTTATCACTAGGGAAGTGATAGCTAGCTATTGTTTTCCTGTGAGTCATAGATCATGGTAGTCTTATCCTAGAAACCTCTTTGGTTGGTTCTACTGAGTTGCAGGAGATGTGTCCAACCTGCATTATTTCTTTCTCAGGATGTAACATTCAAGTGGATCTCATACCAATTGACATGCATGTATTTGATGTGATCCTTGGAATGAATACCTTGGAGAAGTATCAGGTGGTCTTGGATTGTAGTTCCAAAGTGGTGACATTTCGTGACAGTGATGTATTGTGGATCTTCCAAGGAGATAGGAAGATTCTCTCGATGTGTTTAGTGTCAGATGTGACGACGAAAAGGATAATGAGGCAAGGTTGTGAAGTGTTTTGGGACATGTGGTACCAAGGTGAAGAATCCTAGTATCCAAGCAGTATCAGTTATTTGTGAGTTTGAAGATGTGTTTCTTGATGAGTTCCCAGGTACTCCCCCTCCCAGAGAGATTGATTTTGAGATCAATCTAGTACCCGGTACACAACTGATACCACATACACCATACAAAATGGCACCAGCTGAGATGCAAGAGTTGAAGAAGCAGTTATAGGAATTTCTTGAGAAAGGCTTTATCAGAGCGAGCACATCCCCTTGAGGTGCTCTAGTGTTGTTTGTGAAGAAGAAAGATGGAACTGTGAGGTTGTGTATCGACTACTGATAGTTGAATAAGATGACAATCAAGAATAAGTATCCTTTACCACAGATAGATGATTTGTTTGCTCAATTGTGAGGTGGCACAATGTTCTCGAAGATAGATCTAAGATTGGTATTCCATCAGTTATGGATCAAGGTGGATAACATACCCAAGTCATCTTTTAGGACTCGGTATGGTCATTATGAGTTTGTGGTTATGTCGTTTTAGCTAACCAATGCATTGACAGAATTCATGGACTTGAACATGGTGTTCAAACCTTATCTTGACCAGTTTGTGGTAGTGTTCATTGAAGATATCGTGATATACTCTAGAGACAGCCAACAACATGAGCAGCATTTACGACAGGCGTTGACCTTGTCAAGACAGCACCTGTTGTACGCTAAGTTTAGCAAGTATTAGTTTTGGTTGAAGGAGGTGTCATTCCTTGGACACGTGAATATCTGTCGAAGGTGTGCGTGTAGATCCCAAGAAGGTTCAATCTATGTTAGACTGGGAGTAGTTAAAGAAACCCACAAAATTTCACAATTTCCTTGGCTTAGCATGTTATTATAGGAGGTTCATCAAGAACTTCAACGTTGTGGTGTTCCCCCTAACAAAGTTGATGAGGAAAGGTGTGTCATTTGTCTGGGATGACAAGTGTTAGCATTCTTTTTAGCTTTTGAATGAGAAGCTGACTAGCACACCGATGTTGGTTCTACCATAGTAGGGAAAGGGCTACATCGTCTTCTATGATGCTTCAAAGAACAGTTTGGGTTGTGTGCTAATGTAAGATAAGAATGTGATTTCTTTTGCTTCACGTCGACTTAAGAAATACAAGGAGAGCTACCTGATGCATGATCTAGAGCTTGCAGTGGTGGTATGTGTCTTGAATATATGGAGACACTAACTTTTTGGCGAGAACTGTCAGGTCTTCACTGACTACAAGAACCTACAGTACATCTTCTCGAAGTGGGAGTTGAACATGAGACAGAGATGCTAGTTGGAGTTGAACAAGGACTGTGATTACACCATAGACTACCATCTAGGGAAGGTAATGTAGTGGAAAATGCTTTGAGCATGAATTCTTCTTCATCATCATTTGTGGATAAGGCATAGTTGTGTTCTTTGGTGTGCCATAAAAGAGACATGTTGGTCTCCTTACGTCAGATGAATGTGAAGTTGGAGGTGTCCTTGTTAGTTGGATTGTTGGCACCGTTACAAGTGAATCTTACAGTAAGGCAGCAGATAAAAGATATGCATTGTGATGATACTATGATTCAGCAAATCCAAACAAAATTTGGCGGCAAAAAGTGTGACGGCTTCCAAGAGTTAGAGGATGGGACAATATGTTACCATGGTAGAACAGTGGTATCTAATGTAGAGGATATGAGGAAGTTGGTTCTGGAAGAGGCTCACTCTTTGATGTACGATATGCATTTAGGTAGCACCAAGAGGTACCACAATCTGAAAGATCTATATTGGTGTCCTGGCTTGAAGTGAGACATAGCTAAGTTTGTGGCTAAGTGCGCATTGTGTTAATAGGTTAAGGAAGAGCATCAGAAACCTGTATGAACTTTGCAACCGTTACCTATACCGCAGTGGAAATGGGATCATATCATGATGGACTTTGTGGTTGGGCTTCCTAGGATAGCCAAAGGCCATGATTCCATTTAGGTGATCGTTGACATATTGACTAAGTCAGTGGCCATGATTCCATTTGGGTGATCGTTGACTAAGTTAGTGCATTTCCTTCTTGTGAAGACAATGTATACCACTGAGAAGTTGGCACAAGTTTATGTTAATGAGATAGTTTGTTTGTATGGTATTATAGTCATACTCGTCATTTTGCAATATCAATCACTAAGATGGTTAATCCTAGAGTTTAAACCTTTTTTACTTTCGGTTTTAAGGGTAGTATAGAAGGATCGATCCCATAGGACAACTTTTAAGAGATTGTTTTTTTTAGAACCCAAAGTTTGAAGAACTTTATTATTTGTTTTTGGTATTTTTCTTTTGATTAAAGCAGAAAGTAAAGTCCAGTTGGGGGTTTGATTGATTACACTAATGCAAGAAAGAAATGCACTTAACAAAGAATAACATGCACAAGGAAAATAAGATGATTGTTAATACAAGCAAAATTAAGTGAATGAAAGACTAAGAATTAGAGAAAACAAAGGATGCTGTGATTAAATCAAGAGATGGAAATCGAGGCTCGTAGGGGTTTTCACCACCTTAGCCTAGGTGATAACAACTAAATCTTAAACGACGATTTGATGAAGGTTTGCAAATTTTAAAAACCCACAAGAGATAAACTCCACATGAGCCCATTGGTCTTGGTGCTCATGCTTCCTAGTTTATCATCCTAAAAGACGAAAATCCACGGTCATATCAAAACGTCTATGTAATCGATTTTATTGTTCTAAATACGGATTTCCATGGTCATATCCATCCGGATTAACATGTGATCCGAAGATCAACCATTCAATTAAAATTGATTACCACCTAGTCGTTTAGGAAGAAGTCGTTAAAACCATGGCTAAGGGGTTATTCCCCTTGCCCCGATAAAAGTCTACTCACACATAGAGAGAGGGGGAGACGGAGGAAGAAAGAAATGAAGCCATAGTCTAGCCGAGAAATCAGGAGATTAATCCTTATGCTAGAGACGATGAAATAGCTTAGTTCTTTGTTCCTTGCTCCAGAAATAAAGAACAGAGAGAAGAAGATTAACACTAGGGCAGAAAGAAAGACAAGAACAAGTATGAAAGAGCTATGTTTGAACTAAGATCTACTTTATTGCATAATAAGAAATTGATTACAAGACTAATTGCTTCAGAATTCCAAATACAAGCAATCCAAGATGCCCCGAAGAGGAGGAAGTGCCCCTCCTTTTATAGGAGAAGGAGGGGGGGCTATACATTAGGTTTAGGGTTATTTTGAGGTTGGCGGCTGGGACTTTTGTTGTCTGTGCGCCGCCAATCGACCGGTTCAGGAACCAACTGATCGGTTGGAAGGTTTTGGAATGTGCAGCCAATCGATCGGCTACCAACCCTAATTAGGGTGGCGGCGTAGCTGAAAAATGCTCGGTGTTTCTCAGTAATGGGCATCAGCCGAGCGTCTGGTAGCTGGAATCGGGTGATCTCAGCCGTCGTCTGATGAGATCAACGATCGGCGCTTGAAGGCGAACCGAGCGTTTCATGAAGTCAGACGATCGGTTTGATGCGGTGAGATGACCGGTTGAATGTACCAATCGATTGACTCAAGTCCTGAAACTGTAATAAAATGCAATGATTGTCAGATTTGTGATAAAATCGAGAAAATATCATTTTGTGCAATTTTCAAGAGATGAATGAGGAATTTCTATGTGACAAGCTTAATAATTCACAGAAAAGATGTGCTAAAATAGCACGCATCAAAATACCGCGGACTTAAAGTTTTGCTTGTCCTCAAGCAATTTGAAAAATCAAAATGATTCAAAAAAAAAATTTGGATCAACAAGGTCATCCTCCCTAGATTAGCAATTCTTCTATCCTTTTCATGACCAAGCGACCCATCTCCTAGAACCACAAATTGCAAGCACTATGTTTCTCAAGAAAACATTTTTCATAACTTATTTTTTTAAACTCATACTTTGCAAAGACAATCTTGATCTAACTTGCGCTTCGACACTCGTCATTTTTTCATTTTTCAAAAATTTTTTGGGTTGATTGTTGCACGGGAATAGAGAATTTGAGGTGTGACAGAAAAATCCCTCCTCTATTCGACTTGGGATATAATTTTTTTTTCATGGACTTGTGATTACATTGACCATAATTTTTTTGTGTGCTCTTTTTGGCATCTTTTGATGGTACGCCCCTTTGTGGGGTATGGAAGAAGGGCATGCCACCCCGGACTTAGGGTTTGGCATGCAATTTATTTTTCCCGTGCAACAAATTTTTTTTTTATTTGTCGTTGCATAAGATAGAAAGAGACATGTAGCTACATTATATGAGAGTAAAAAGAATAAGTTAATCTAATGCTAAAATTAAGAAAATCTGCAATTGATTCTATTTGATACTCTAAGGCTTGCCATCGTTTCCAAAAATTTCTATCATGATCATAGGGAACTTGATATTGCAAAGTTTTTTTGAAATAAATTTGATAATGCAATTGATTTTGAAGATAAAGTACAACATTCGGCCGACTAGATAAAGGCCTTATGTTGGAAAGTAAACAACGCAAATAAATAAAAATGCAGAAAAAAAAATGTTGAAAAGGGAAGATAAAGGGTGGATCACGTACCACCCACCCCCACCCCGGACTTAAAAATTTGCTCGACACGAGCAAACTCTAAGAGTGAGATGGAGGGAAAAGTCACTGCGGTGGAGGGTGCTGCTGGTGGGAAGAGTAGTAGTTTGCCCAATAAGGAGAATCAGGGCCTGGAGAACTTTGTTGTGCTCCGTACTCGTCATAAGCTGGTCGACTAGGAGCATAGTGACCGCTATCCACATGCCAAGACTCCTGCGAACGCTGCATCAGGTACATGTGATTGATCTGGTGGCCCTGTCGTTGCTGCTCTTGCTGAATCTCATCCAGCTGAGTCTAGATCTCGTAGAAGTCGTAAGGACCGGAGTCGTCATCTGGTCGCTGCCTGGTGCGACGTCTGGAAGGTGGTGGTGGCGGTCTAGTGTCGTCGTCGTGTGCCTCTAAAGAGAGGCTCCTCCTGTGAGGCTGTGGCTTGGGGAAGGTGTCAAGATCTGGATGCTCCAGATAGAATCTTTGGATATGACCTAGTAAATTAGTCAACTCGTAGACGTAGTTTGATGCCGCAAACCGTGAATGTAACGGGAGCTGGAGGACCACCTGAGTGTCTTTGAACAAAAGGTAATAAACGCCTTCGGTACCCAAACAGATGAACCTACTATTCTTCAAATAGTGAGTGTTGATGAGGTGATTTTTGAGCTCAAGGGGAGGAAAGGTGATGTGGGTGTAGCCCAAAAAGATGGCGAGTTGGTAACATAGTGGCCAATGCGAAAAGAAGAGGAAGTGGCTCGACTAGATTGGATACTAAAATGCTCAATGATAGAATTGCCCCAGTTAAAAGGTTCTTCATGTAAAAGACACCAAAGGGCATAAAGCTCTACTTGAGTAATTGCGCCCTGAGTACCTTCCCGACTGAAAATGGTGCAAGCCAAAATACGATGAAGGTAACGGACCACCGGGTTGTGAATGCAGGAGGCCTTGGGCCCACTAGGAAGACGAGGAAGAAGCCCGATGATTTCTGCCCAAAACTTATCTCTGTCGTAATGGTCTGGGTAGGAGTCATGAGACCGTGCCATACATTGGTCTAGCCAATAGTCATCCCTGCCATCGAGGATGAACGAAGTGATTTGCCTGGCGTATGATTCCAGATTTTCCCCAAAAATTCGATATTTATAACTCGAGTTTCCGAAAGAACTGTTTAACCTGCGAAAAGTGCTCAAAAACTCGAGGGTAAGATCACAGTAGACGGAGGTGACACGGTAGGGAAAGACAAGCATGTGGTTTCTACGGAGGATATCGTCGACGACGTCGCGGATGCCCAAAGCATCAAGGGTTGTGCTGCACGCCCAACGAGACAAAGAAACACCAATTGCGAACATCTCCTCATAACGCTGGCGATGGTCAACGCTAGTGAACTCGTCATAGCTACCTGGAATAGGTGCTATACGGGGTGAATGAGGGGTGGTTGAATCTGGATCATTGGCTACCTTCTGAGTGCCCTCCATCTCGCGGAGAAGCTCATCTGCCTCGTCGATGTCCCGAAGCATCTCCTCGACTGGCTCGGGAGATGACTCATCCATAGGAGAGGGTGTGCAGAATTGGATTTCGGGATGTGAACTAGAACGGCGAGGAGGATCTCTGGAAGAGGATGCAGGGGCCTTGCCCTTGCCCTTTCCCTTGCGGAAGCGGCTAAACATCACTGCTGCAGGGAGAAACCGATCGTCTGGGAAAGCCAACCGGTCATCTGGGAATTCAAACGATCGTCTGGTGTGCTGAAATGTTCGTTTCATCAGCTGAGACGGGTGACTGGAGTAACCAAACGGTCGGATGAGACTCGGACAAGCGGACAACTGCCTCGTGGAGGAAGCGGTGGAGGTGGTGATGCAGAACAAAACCCGTTGATCGTCTGTCGATCGAAACGGGTGGCTTCCCAACCAGGCGAGCGGCTGAACAACCAGGCGGTTGGCTAAACACTCGGCGGATCTGGATTTGGCCGTCTGTTGCGGACGGCGTTGGGAAGATGAATCGTGCGTTTCGGCCCCTAAGATGGACGCCTGGGATGATGGCGACACGGGTTCCATCGATCGTCTGGAGAGCAAGACGGGCGGTGGTAGAGGCCAAGCGGGCGGCGGTAGAGCCAGGCGGGCGGCTGAATCCCGAACAAGCGGACGGCTGGCTCAGGTGAGAGCGGGCGGCCCGAAAGCAGACGGCCAGCTCAGGTGAGTCGTCCAGCTGAGAAACTAGAATCAGAGAGGCGGCGGGGATGGAGGCTCCGTCGGTCGTAATTGAGACGGGCGGCGTCGTCTCCGGACGGGCGGCTGAACCAACGAGCGATCGAGAGAACTGCGAAGGGGGGGGGTGGCTAGGGTTTGTGAGGAGGGGAGAAAGGCCTTGTGTCTGGTGCGTTATATAGATCAATGGACCATTGAGCCGATCAGTTGGATAGCCAAACGATCGTCAGGTCTCCCTTGGCCACCAAAAGCAAAATAGTAAAGGACAGAGGCTTCGTTCATACGAGCCGAGCGTCTGGAAATCCAACCGGTCATTTCATTGGGTCGAGCCGAGCGTCTGGATGTGCGAACCGATCAGCTTGACAACAGGAACAAGAAGAAATAGAACGAAAAGAATGAAAACAAGAAAACAAACGAGAAGGGAAGATAGTGTTTGGTTGCCTCCAAACTAGTGCCTTATTTTACGTTGTGGCTCGACCAAAATTAGATTAATTGGAATCTGGGGGAGGTGAAGGGTTAGTGAGGTTCAGATCCTGCAAGGGTGGAAATTTGGTTGAGTCTGATGTGACAATATCTTCAGTGGTGATATATCTTTTAAGATGGTGCCCATTGACCTTAAACTCACCCAGAACTTTATCCCAGAGAAGAAAAGTGCCATGTGGATAAGCACACTTGACAATATAGGGGCCATACCATCTCGACTTGAGTTTTCCAGGAAAAAGTCATAATCTCAAATTAAAAACTAAGACTTGATCCCCCTCTCTAATGCCTTTGCGCTTGATGTGACCATCATGCCACATTTTGGTTTGGTCTTTGTAGATTCTTGTGTTTTCGTTGGCACTCATCCTAAGTTCATCAAGCTCATTCATTTGGAGAAAACGTTTCTCTCCAGCCATGGAAAGATCAAAATTCAAACTTTTGATGGCCCAACTTGCTTTGTGCTCTAGTTCTATTGGTAAGTGACATGATTTACCGTAGATCAGTCTAAAAGGGGTGGTGCCAATGGGTGTTTTGTAGGCAGTACGATATGCCCATAGGGCGTCATTGATTTTTAACGCCTAATCTTTCCTAGTTCGTCCCACAGTTTTTTTCTAAAATGGATTTGATTTGTCTGTTGGATACTTCTACCTGCCCACTGGTCTGAGGATGGTAAGGAGTGGCAACTTTGTGATAGACCCCGTATTTTTTCAAAAGAGCCTCAAAACTTTTCTCCAAAAAATGGGATCCATCGTCATAAATGACGGTGCGAGGGACTCCAAATCTAGGAAAAATGACATCTTTAAAAAGTTTCTTAACGGGTTTAGAGTCACATATTTTAGTAGGTATGGATTCAACCCACTTTGACACGTAATTGACTACGACTAAAATGTAAGTAAACCCATAAGAAGAAGGAAATGGGCCCATATAGTCGATCCCCCAAACATCAGAAATCTCTAATTCCTTCCAAGAGGTGATAGGCATTTGGTCACGTTTGGAAATATTACCCATCCTTTGATATTGGTCACGTGAAAGCACATAATCGTACGAGTCTTTGAAGATGGTGGGCCAAAAGAATTTGCATTGTAGGACTTTCCTAGCCATTTTTTGGGAACTCATTTGACCACCATAGGGGCCAGAGTGACATTGTTCCAAAATGGCGATGCTTTCTTTGTGGGACACACAACGACGATATAAACCATCGGCACAAAGTCGAAACAAATAAGGTTCATCCCAATAATAATTTTTGACATAATGTAAAAATTTAGCTTTAGAATGTCCCGTATACTCGGGATGCAATACACCTGCAGCTAAATAGTTTACAAAATCAGCAAACCAAGGAAATTGGGAGTCAACCTTGAGCAATTGGTCATCGGGTAAGGATTCATTTATGGTGTGTTCATCAATGGGGCTATAGCTAAGTCTACTAAGGTGGTCAGCCACGACCTTTTCAGAGCCCTTTTTGTCTAGGATTTCTAGATCAAATTCCTACAATAACAAAATCCATCTTATGAGTCTAGGCTTGGCATCCTTTTTGGTCATGAGGTAGCGAATAGCTGCATGATCAGTGTACACAATAACCTTTGAACCAACAAGATATGAGAGAAATTTATCGAATGCATAGACAATGGCTAGCATTTCTTTTTTGGTGACTGTGTAATTTCGCTAGCTTCATCTAAGGTCTTGGATGCATAATAAATGACATGGTGTTTTTTGTCAATTCTTTGTCCTAAAATGGCACCTACAGCAAAATCACTAGCATCGCACATGATTTCAAAGGGTAAGGCCCAGTCAGGAGCACAGATGATAGGAGTGGTGGTGAGAGCCTTTTTCAAACATAGAAAGCTCTCCATGCATGTCGTATCAAAATGGAAAGGCACCTCCTTTTGAAGAAGATTGGTGAGATATTTTGTGATTTTGGAAAAGTCACAGATGAATTTCCGATAGAACCCGGCATGTCCTAAGAAGGCTCAGATGTCAAATCTTTGACTGAGGTGGGATGGGGGAGCTTGGTGATGACCTCAATCTTGGCTTGGTCAACTTCAATGCCCTGGTTGCTCACCTTATGGCCTAGAACAATACCCTCCTTGACCATGAAGTGACACTTTTCCCAATTAAGGACTAAATGTGACTCGATGCATCTATCAAGAACAAGGGAGAGGTTTCCAAGGCAAGAGGTGAAACTATCTCCATAGACAGAGAAATCGTCCATGAACACTTCCATGACAGTCTCAGTTAACCTTGAAAAAATGGCAGACATACATCTTTGAAAAGTGGTTGGTGCATTGCACGGGCCAAAGGGCATTCGTCTAAAAGCGTATGTACCAAAAGGGCATATGAAGGTGGTCTTCTATTGGTCTTCAGGATGAATGGGAATCTGATAAAAACCTGAGTAGCCATCTAAATAGCAAAAGTATTGTTGATGAGCTAAACGTTCAAGAACTTGATCGAGGAAGGGAAGAGGGAAGTGGTCTTTCCTAGTTTCTTTGTTGAGTTTCCTGTAGTCAATGCACATCCTCCACCCTGTGACTATACGGGTGGGGATGAGCTCATTCTTCTCATTCCTAACGACTGTGGTCCCACCCTTTTTGGGGACGACCTGGACAGGGCTGACCCAAGGAGAGTCAAAGATGGGGTAGATGATTCATGCAGTCAAAAGTTTAATCACTTCAAGACGGACAACTTCCTTCATGTTTGGGTTGAGTTTCCTTTGTGGGTCTCGGGAAGGTTTACTATTTTCAATCATTGGGATTTTGTGGATGCAAATGGATTGATCTATCCCAACCAAATCCGTCATTTTGTATCCTAGAGCTATTTTCATTTTCCTAAGTTCTCCCATAAGCATGTTTTCCTGTTCAATGGTAAGGTCAGAATTGATAATGACAGGGCATAATTATTGTTCATCCAAAAAGATGTATTTCAGGCCTATGGGGCGAGCCTTCATTTTAGGGGCCTTTAGTGGTTCAGGTCGTTCTTCTATGGTGGAGATCATTTTAAGGTCTTCAATCTCAGCACATTGGATGTCCTCAAAGTTATCCAAATGAATCTTAAGTTGATTTGATGGTTCATTATCAAAATCACATTCGGCGGGGATGGTGAGAGCAGTGCATAGGGGGTCATCAACTAATTCCCATTCTTGCCTTAGTTGGTTTAATTCATCAATGCAATCAAGGAGGTAGACTTCTTCCTCAAGACTAGGTCCTCTCATACTTTCAAACACCCTAAACTCTAGGTTTTGCTTCCCTAGCCTTAACACGATGGTACCCGCCTCAACATCAATTAAGGCACGAGCAGTGGCTAAGAAGGGACGTCTGAAAATGAGGGGGTAGCGTAAATCTTCCTTGATATCCATGATCACAAAATCACAAGGGACGTATGCATCCTTTCCAACTTTAACCGGAATGTCTTCTATGATTCCCATGGGTTTATTTGTGGATGAGTCTTCCAGTTGGATGGTCATGGCCGTGGGTAACATGTCATTGAATCCTAATCTTTTGCAAAGACTATATGGCATGATGGATATACTGGCTCCTAAATCTTCTCGGCCTTTCCTACAAGCATTGTCACCTAAGTAGCATCCTATTCCAAAAGAACCCGGATCCTTCTGTTTTTTAGGCATCTTACTTAAGATAATGTCAGAGGTAGTCCTAGCAAGTTTAACAGTCTCGTATTCTTTAGTAACATACTTCCTAGTCAAGAGAGATTTCATGTACTTGGACCAGGCAGGCATGTCTACCAAAGCATCAAGGAAGGGAATGTCGACATGTATTTTTTTCATAGCATCCCTAAATTTCATGAACCATGCATCAAGTCTTGTTTGTTTGATGCGGGCTTGATAGGGAGGTCGAGGTTTGTATACTGGTTCTTCATCTTCCACTTGAGGGGTTTCGGGTACGGATGGTTTGGGTGTGACTTCGGGTTCGACAACTACCATGTCCTCATCCTCGAATTTTAGAGGTGGGTCTGAAGATTCTTCTGGAGGGGGAGGGGTGTGCACTTTTCCTGAACGAGTAGAGACTACCTTGAGTTGTTCAGGATGTTTGGGGTTGTTTTCAGGTTGTCCTGCAAAAGTCCCCGTAGGAGGTTTTTGTTGGGCAAACAGACGGGCCAACTGTGCGTCAGTTGCCTTTTGGTGGGCTTGTATGGCCACGAGGATTTTTTCTATGCTTGCCCAGTTAGGATTACTTGGGGGAGGAGGAGGGAGGGCATTTGGAGGAGGCTGGGGAGGTTGAGGTTGGTTTATATTTTGGGGTGGAAGGTTTAGGTTTTGGAATTGTTGGTAGTGTTGTCGATTTTGGTGATTTCCAAAATTTCTTTGATTTTTGTATGGGAATCCAGGTGGTGGTCGATTGTTACTTTGAGGGTAGGGAGGTCTTTGTTGAAGTTGGTTAGAGTTCTCGGCACCTGAAGGGTTCCCGTACTGAAAACCAGGGTGATTTCTAGGTTGGTTGGGATTGTAGTAACCTTGGCCTGATGTTGTATGAATTGAGTTGAGGTCTTCTGTTTGTTGTCCTACTTCAGGTTGCATGGGCGTGTTGTAGAGATATTGACAATGGAGGGTGGTATGGTCGTATCCTTGGCAAATACCACAAAGGGAATCCATGGCCTTTAGTTGGTGGGGTGACTCCCTAAGGGTGACCAATGATGACTCCAACCGATCTTGTTTTAAGGCAATTAATTTTAGACTTTCCGCTATGCTTTGGATATCATTATTGACTTCTGCCTTGGCTACCTTAAGGATTCCTCAAATCCCTCTTCTAGCCCTTGTTTTGGAAGCCCGTTTAACTACCTCCCATGTGCTAGTTAAACTTTGATGCATGAAATTTCCTCCAGATGAGGAATCGAGAAAGAATTTGGTATCATCATCAACACCACGATAGAAAATCTCTATGAGTTGGGCTTGAGAGATATCATGGTGGGGGCACTTCCTAAGTAAGTCTTTGAATCTTTTCCAGGCTTCACCTAAAGACTCTCCTGGGGACATAGAAAAATGAGTTATTAATTTGACCCCTAAGTTCATAGGTGAGAGACAGGGGGTAAAATTTTTCAAGGACCTTACCTCGGAGAACTTCCCAAGTTGTGACATGTTCTTCGCTCTCCATGGTATTGTACCAGCTACTAGCTTGGCCGGAGAGGGAATATTTGAACAACCTAAGGTGGATGGCATCTTTAGAGACACATGGGAGTTTGTTCAAGGAGAAAAGGTCAATGAACCTTTGAAGATGATCTTGAGAACTTTCTCCATTGTTGCCTGAGAAGGGGTTGGCTTGCATCATAGTGATCCATTGTGTTCGGATTTTGAATTGTGGAGCAATAATATCGGGGGGTATGACTGGGTGTTGCGCATAGGCCATTTTGGGAACATAGAAGTCTTTTAATTGTTTTTGCCTTTCGGCTTCCCTCCTATCGGCTTCTATGGTTTCTTGTTCGGCCTTAAAAGCTTCTCGCAAAGTGGCTTCTATTTCCTCTTGTTCGGCTTGGATGAGCTCTCTTTGGGCAGCGAGAGCTTGGTCGATTCTACGGGCGACCTCGTCTTCATTCATTCTCACTATATTTTGACGGTTTCGATGATGAAAAGTTCTTTCTATTTCCGGATCGAAAGGATGAAAATCGTCGTTCGGGCGTCGCATGCACAAATAAAGCAGTTAATTTGTGTGCAGAAAAAATGTACTGCCGGAATGGAAACTCGGCAGAAAGAGGAGTACACTTCCGGAATGTTACTCGGAAGGCATGAAAAAAAGAAAAAAAGTTTTTCAAAATTATTTTGGGGTTCGAGAAAACAATCCGTTGTCCCCAGAAACGGCGCCAAATTGATACTCATCATTTTGCAATATCAATCACTAAGATGGTTAATCCTAGAGTTTAAACCTTTTTTACTTCCGGTTTTAAGGGTAGTATAGAAGGATCGATCCCACAGGACAACTTTTAAGAGATTATTTTTTAGAACCCAAAGTTTGAAGAACTTTATTATTTGTTTTTGGTATTTTTCTTTTGATTAAAGAAGAAAGTAAAGTCCAGTTGGGGGTTTGATTGATTACACTAATGCAAGAAAGAAATGCACTTAACAAAGAATAACATGCACAAGGAAAATAAGATGATTGTTAACACAAGAAAAATTAAGTGAATGAAAGACTAAGAATTAGAGAAAACAAAGGATGCAGTGATTAAATCAAGAGATGGAAATCGAGGCTCATAGGGGTTTTCACCACCTTAGCCTAGGTGATAACAACTAAATCTTAAACGACGATTTGATGAAGGTTTGCAAATTTTAAAAACCCACAAGAGATAAACTCCACATGAGCCCATTGGTCTTGGTGCTCATGCTTCCTAGTTTATCATCCTAAAAGATGAAAATCCACGGTCATATGAAAATGTCTATGTAATCGATTTTATTGTTCTAAATCTGGATTTCCATGGTCATATCCATCCAGATTAACATGTGATCTGAAGATCAACCATTCAATTAAAATTGATTACCACCTAGTCATTTAAGAAGAAGTCGTTAAAACCATGGCTAAGGGGTTATTCCCCTTGCCCCGATAAAAGTCTACTCACACATAGAGAGAGGGGAGACGGAGGAAGAAAGAAATGAAGCCATAGTCTAGCCCAGAAATCAGAAGATTAATCCTTATGCTAGAGATGATGAAATAGCTTAGTTCTTTGTTCCTTGCTCCAGAAATAAAGAATGGAGAGAAGAAGATTAACACTAGGGCAGAAAGAAAGACAAGAACAAGTATGAAAGAGCTATGTTTGAACTAAGATCTACTTTATTGCATAATAAGAAATTGATTACAAGACTAATTGCTTCAGAATTCCAAATACAAGAAATCCAAGATGTCCTGAAGAGGAGGAAGTACCCCTCCTTTTATAGGAGAAGGAGGGGGGCTATACATTAGGTTTAGGGTTATTTTGAGGTTGGCGGCTGGGACTTTTGATGTCTGTGCGCCGCCAACCGACCGATTCAGGAACCAACCGATCGGTTGGAAGGTTCTGGAACGCGCAGCCAATCGATCGGCTGCCAACCCTAATTAGGGTGGCAGCGTAGCTGAAAAATGCTCGGTGTTGCTCAGCAATGGGCATCAGCCGAGCGTCTGGTAGCTGGAATCGGGCGATCTCAGCCGTCGTCTGATGAGATCAACGATCGGCGCTTGAAGGTGAACCGAGCGTTTCAGGAAGTCAGACTATCGGTTTGATGCGGTGAGACGACCGGTTGAATGTACCAATCGATCGGCTCAAGTCTTGAAACTGCAATAAAATGCAATGATTGTCAGATTTGTGATAAAATTGAGAAAATATCATTTTGTGCAATTTTCAAGAGATGAATGAGGAATTTCTATGTGACAAGCTTAATAATTCACAGAAAAGATGTGCTAAAATAGCACGCATCATACAGCTACCATCATGTCTAACAGAGGTCATCAGTTTACTTGTCTCTTTTGGGAGCATCTGTATACAACCATGGGTATGCAGTTGAGGTTCAATACAATGTTTCATCCACAGATAGATGGACAGTATGAGAGGACTATACATACTTTGGAAGATCTGTTGAGAGCATGTGTTTTGCAGTTTTTGGATAGTTGGGATGTACACCTCAGTTTGATGGAGTTTACCTACAACAACAAGTATCATGGCAGTATTGATATGGCACCATATGAGGCTTTATATGGGAGACGTTGTAGATCTCCATTGTGTTGGTATGAGACTAGAGAATGTCATCTTCTAGGTCCTAAACTTGTACAACAAACAACAGAGAAGATTTAGATGATACAACAACAACTGGAGGAAGCCTAGGATAGGTAGAAGTCTTATATTAATAATCGTCATAGATTGTTGGATTTCTAAGTGGGATACAAGGTGTATCTCAAGGTCTCTCCTTGGAAAGGTGTACTGAGGTTTGGGAAGAAGGGTAAGTTGGCTCCCAAGGCATATGGGACCTAGCCTGTGGTGGCACGTGTTGGGAAGGTGGCTTATAAGTTAGAATTGCCACCTGATTTGCACTGGTTGCATCTGATGTTCCATGTTTTGATGTTGAGGAAGTGTCACCCAGATACTGAGTTGGTGCTACAACTAGTAGAGGTTGAGTTGGATGAGGACAAGTCGTATGTGGAAGGTCATGTGTTGATCCTGGTTAGAAGAATCAAGAAGTTGAACAAGAAGGATATCATTTTGGTTAAGGTTTTGTGGCATCACCATGGTGTAGAGGAAGACACGTCAGGGCTGGAGGAAGATATGTGTAGGAAGTACATGTCTCTTTTGGCGTAGGATTTCAAGGGAAAAATCCTTGTTAGGGGTTTATGATTGTAAGACCCCAAACCTGACTTAGTGCTTGATTGTGTTTTCTTTCCTCAAATAAGATGCTCAAACCTTAATCTGATCTCTTGAGATGCCTTAATAACATGTGACAAGTTTATATTTTCAATTTGGTCTTGTTTGGTTGACATTTGAGCTAGTTATTCTTGTTTTGGACCAAGTTGCAATTTACCCATGTCGAGGGTTTATCTTGCAATTTGTCACATATAGGTTGTACCTTTTGTGCCTTGGCATAATAAGAGAGAGAATGATGCTTAGGGGCACCCTGATGGACCTTGGATGATGAGCTGGAATTATGTATGATAAACTAGGGTTTGCATGGCTTTGCTTGGATGCTTGAGTTTAAGGAATGCATCAACCTTATGAGTTAGTTTTTGAGGTGTTGTGACTGTAACACTCTCTTGGTTGAAGTTTTTACCAACCTAGTACATTGGGAATGTGCTTTGGTCTCTAGGGTTTGTGCTCTTGTGTGTGTTGTGACCTTGGGTTGTGTTGCAGCCTACCTTTGTGTTTGCTTCGATCTTGTGAGTGTCATTGACCTAAGTGGTTTCTACACCACATAGTTTTTAAGGACCCTCTTGTATGATTATTCCATGGCTGTGGTTTGGTTGGACAAGTGTCCTTTTGGTGCTCTCATACCTTTACACATCATGATCTTCAACTCTCTCCTACCCCTTGAGTATATAACCCCTCTCTTTCACATGCAAGTATCTCCTTTAGCTCTTCTTCCTCTCTTCCCCCTTGTGCTCAGCCTTGAGTTTGTTGAAGTTAGAAAGGGTTCTTGGAACTTTTTTGGCCGATCAATCTTTCATGTGGTGATCTTGAGCTCGATCATCTTCTTAGGAGTGATCCTTGGTGATCTTCTTTCTCAGTGAGTGGTTTCTCATCCTTGATCTTGTTTCTTTGAGAACCCTACATTTCTTCTTCCTCTCTTGGTTGTAAGACTATGGATCACCATGGTGGCCATCGTAAAGATCTTCTCTCCGTAGAGGTCAAGATCATGGTTTGACCATGGTAGTACCTAAGTGAGATAAGTTTCTCTCTTTCTTTCTTCCTCTCTCTTATTTGTCCTAGGGTTTGAGCTTTCTTCTTCTTGGGCTTTCCTTTGACCTTGGTGTTCTTCTTTTCTTGAGGTGACCTTGTTGGCCGTGGAGTTGATCCTAGTTAGAGTTCCTTTTCTCTATTGGAACTAGTGGCTTTGGAGTTTGATCTTCATCCTAATGAGGGTTATATAACTTTTCCCTCTTCTATTATTGCACCATTATATTGCTTGCATGTTGCTATTTTCATTTTTTAAATGTGATCCTAAGATGCTAGATGATGTTAGCATAACCTAGGGTTTAAGATTTTCAAGTATTTTCTTACATGGATTACTCTTTCTCCTAAACCCTACTTCTTGCACCTGAAACCCTACGGATGGTGGATTAGTTGCGTCTTGCATGCATGATCGATTGATGACTTTATTACTATTCTTATGATTCGTTTATCATGTAATAGATGAAGGTTTTGGTTGTTATGTGCATGTATGAGACGATGGTTTTCTCTTCTCCGATCATGGTTCCTTATTAGTTTTAGCAATAATCACTCTTAGGTTTTTATATTTATCATCCTCGTGAAGCTTCCCTCTTGATGACGCTTAGTTTTCTTGATGGTTATCATCTATTTTGATTGTGGTTTAGTTCTATTTTAGGGTTGGTTATGTGCTATTTGGAGTGGACTGGCCTTGTAGTCACTACACTCACTTTGGTGACTTGGGGTCGCTACACATCGATGGGGTGTTGCGGGCACAACAAACCCTAACCCTAGTGGGTGTCTGCTACAGTGCTTGAGCTTGGTTTGGTTGCTTCTTGGGTCTCTACATATGGTCTTCTTGCGGTCGTAATACATGTTTTAGTTGGTTGGTCTCTACCCTCATCTGGTTTGGTCGCAATAGGGTCCTCAACCCAAGTGGTTGCTACACATGTGAATCATGTGGTCGCTACACATGTTGACAAATGGAGGTCGCCACATATGTGATGGTGTTGGTCGCTACACTTTGGGTTAGCTACTACATGTTGATGATTGAATGGTTGATTGATCATGATTATAATACCTAACCCTTATATTCTCCAAGAATATAGGAAGTAATGAACTTAGGGTTTGACTATTGAATCCTAATCGGCTATATGAGAAACCCTAACCCTAATTTTCAAGTGTATGATGTACTTTTTGAGCTTGGTTGAATGCATAGCATGATTTGATGTTCTCTCTCTCCTAATTGTGTAACCCTAACCTTGCAGGTGGAATTAATATCATATCTAGTGAAATCTATGGTGTGTTTAATATGTCATAGGGTTATGAGTATGAGCCTTTATGAGGCATGATGAGATAATAATGACGTACATGAATAATGTGATTGGGTCTTGTGACCTGGCAGAGGCTCAATGGCTAATGTGAGGTAATATACTCTTGTGATGTGATGAGGGATGTTTTCCCAGAATGATGTGATAATGATGATGGCCTTGAATGGCAGTGGTATCATGAGATGATGTGACAAGTATACGTCATACATTTTATATCTTTTGACGTTGCAACATACCCTTATCTTTGTACAGTTTGTTTAGGATTTGTACGTTGTAAATTGATTGATGTTAAAATATACTCAAATGTCTTAACTAATCATGTGAAACCCTAATCATGTAGTTTCTCTGTGGCATGGATCCATCTTCAGTGTCAATACTTGCTAGATGGTGAAACGGGTTCTTCTCAGTGGAAGCCCAGAGTCATATATTGTTGAGTATATGCATTTTCACAGGATTGGTAGTGGTCATACCCTGGAAGGAGAATGGTCGAGGCCATATCTCACATAATATGCTTCATCATATATATGGTATATTTTTTAGGATGAGTGTGGTCATACCTCAACATGAGTGTGGATGTGGTCGTAACTCAGTTTTCACTAGTGTTGTGCCTATATACTAAGGCGGACTAGGTTGTTTTGTAGTTGGACTCTATGTCACTATGACGGTCTGGGTGTGGAAGATCATAGGAGTCTAGCTCCTCCTATATCTTGTATGGAACTGATTTTGACTTAGCAATGGTCAGTTAGAGCATGAGTGGTATACCTCATTACCTCAGGGCATAATAAAAGACATAATACAACTGTCTAGTATATTTTCTTAGGGTTAAACATGACTCACATTGGATGACCCTTTGCCTTGTATCTTGTACTATTTAATTGATTTATAATGTGGTAAGAGAAATCAACTGTTATACATGTTCTTCATATTCCTTCTAAAAGTATAAGATGTTCTATTGCTTAGTTGTAGATGCCTAAATTTCTTAAACATTATTACTTGCTCTACTCATATCATTTTGTTGAATCTATTGAACTTGATGATAATGTTATCTTCTTACTTTAGCTTATTTGTGTTAATAATAGTTGTTGGCAGAGAGTTATATCTCTCATTGAGACGTTGGTCTCACTCTGTGGGTTTCCACATCTTTTAGGTGGTCGTGCATGATAAGGTAGAGATCGTATGGTTGAGGCTGGGCAGCAAGAGGAGCAGTAGTTGTTAAAAGTTGGATGTTCTGCTAGTGTTTTGTAATAGATTCCTATGTCTCGTCTTTTTAATCTCAAGTCCTTGGGGGTATTTTGTAGACATTTTACACTGATACGAGTTTTTGGTAGTATGCCATGATTGTACAGATATGGCTTGTATATATGAATAGGTTATCTTATGTAATAGTTTAGGGCAAGTTGGCCAAATGAGCAGGGATATGTATCATCTTGTGGCATGATATGTGATACATGTGGTGTTTTTTTTACTCATATGTGATAAGTTTCCCCTTTTGTGGTTTTATGAATTTGGTTTTAATTTACCAAGTTTTCTGATAACTTGGATGCTTAGTATTAGTTTTGCGCTTTGTTTTGAGTAATCTCACTCATGTGGCGGTGGGTTGTCACATTGGGGTGGTTCCAAGCATCAGTGAGGCAATTGAGCTATATTGTGACAACAATGGAGCTATTACGCAAGCTAGGGAACCTAGATCGCATTAACATTCTAAGCATATACAAAGGCGGTTCCATCTCATATGAGAAATTGTACAGCGAGGAGATGTGAAGATTTGCAGATAACCAATCGAGAGCAATGTGGCTGACCCCTTGACAAAATCACTTTCACAGCAGTAGTATGGAGGTCATGTTAGATCACTTGGGATTAAGTTCATGAGTGATTGGCTCTAAGTGCAAGTGGGAGTATGTTGGTATGTATGCCCAAAGATTCAATCATATGATGATCTTAATGGCATATCTTGTAAACAATTTGATTAATAATAAAGGCAATCTTCCAAATTATTTTGTTTATTCAGTTATGAGATAATGATATAACATAATAAATATCTAAAGAATGATATTACTCAATGACGTATGTCTTTGGGTTGATGACCTGGATGATGAGATCATATTGATGTCAAGAGAATTTGCATTCTTGTTATGTCCCTAGTCAAATGTTATTGTGGAAGGATAATAAACCACAATAACACTTAAGATTAGAGTGTGTGTTGGTTGATGACAGAAACTCATTGGTCATGATATGTGATATCAAACCAAGCACATAGATAATTATTAGAGAATAGTGTATCAGACAGACCCACCTTGAGAGTGACACATAGAACCATGAATGGTAGTCATAGTCATCTTTCATAAGTGATGATGGTGATTGTGGTTCTTCGACCTGAAATCACTACACTCATCACATGTCATTCATTGTGCTTTGACATCATCCACCGTGGTCCTGAATAAGGGTTGCCATAAAGGTGGTGCTCAGGTGCAGTGTGACACATGGGGATGATTGTGAGTGATGTAGATGGAATTTGTCCCTCCTACAGGAATTTGATATCCTGAAATGAGAATGAGAAATGCATGCCCATAATGGTACGAGTCAATATGTGATATTGAGCTTACATGTATCTCAAACAATCTTCTCTAGTTCAAGACGTATGGATTGAATGTTGAAGAAGATGATGATTCCATGCCTCAAGTTCAATTCAGATATTAGATACAAAGGAACTGTACATTCACTATAACACCAGTGATAGATGATAGGTTAAGTTGTTCTCTAACTTCTCTAATTACTTCAGTAGCTGCCGAAAAGAATGGAAGGCTGCTTCACTCTGTTGGATGCGTCAAAACCCAAAGGACAAGCTCGCTCTTTACCCAATCATTCCAAGATGTGGGTGAAAAATTCTGGTGATTTCCTTTCCATAATGTGATAATGAATATCACTGCTAAATACCAATCACTACTGGTGAAATTATAATACAGTTATGAATATCATTGCCAACGTGATTTTGAGCCTAGTGGGTTACACACATAGGATGTGATTGGAATAAGAGTATAATTGTGGATGTGATTGGATATACTCTGAATCAAATTGATTACTAAAATGTTTTGGTAATCTACTATTATATCAAAATATAATCTGAGTTAATTGGTTAAAGTGTTTAAGCCAATTAATTTAATTTTATTGTTAAGTCAGTTGGCTGATCTAAAAGGATTAATTAGATATGGATAATAGAAATTAGTTAATTAATTAATATGACTAATTGGTTAATTAAGTGATTCTAGAATATTCTTTTAGTTGTCCACGAGCGTCTCGTACTAACGAGCCCGCAACCTTTTGTTTTCTCAAGATTTTTGGGAAACCCTAGATGCATACAGTTAGACGCTCAAGGTTACACTCTTGTACGTGAACCCTAGTTGTCATCGTTCCAAAGCGAGAGAGAATGAGAGCAACTGACGCTAGCACGTCGTCAAGCAGAAGGCTGTTCCTTTCTGTCGGCTTAAGGAAGCGCGACATGAAGTTCCCGTTCATCTGCATGGATGAAGTAGAGACACAGACGCTGAATTATTTGCGTTCAGAGGACGCTAAGGACTGTCTGTGCACGTTAGGAGTGGCACACATCACCGCCCTAAGGGACATCGTCGAACTTGTTATAGGACGAGGTATATCCCTATATCCTTTTTCAGAATACAATGTTGTCGGAGAGATCCTCGAGTAGGGTATGTGGAGATAATTTTATTACTTCTGTTGCATCTGTCGCCTCCACAAAATCCAACAATAGCACCCAATCATCAGAGTCAAACTTGATATAATACTAGATTGGCATTAGCCTATTTGGTGTGATAATAGTTAAAAAATGAAAAACAAGATCAAATCTTACCAATAATATAACTGGGTTTTTCTTTGGAACCACACTATCTATCTAAATTTTACAACCCCCCCAAGCTTATGTGAATCATTCATAGAATTTTAAATCTTTATCATGATTTACCAAGGGCAATAAAACCTCTCCGAGATAACTCTTATGCCCAAGTGCTAAACTAAAAAACTTACAATGACCGTGTTTGAACTTTGGGTTCTTCCGTTTACAATAGACAAGGTCGATCTAGTTTTAAATCAAATAAATTAAAAAGGCATCGCCTTTCATTATTATAACGTGAATAGGGAAGATCAATACAGTAGGCATGGCTCGCCGACTCATGGTCATTTTGTCGTTCTTATGTGTTTTGCTTCTCGCTCCCAGAACTGCTTTCTCACAGACGGAGTTAGGGGTGAGCAAAATTTGGTTAATAACCGATTAACCGAATGGTTAATTTCGAATGGTTAATTTTTTTTAGACTATTTGGTTAATTCGGTTAATTTGGTTAATTTAATTCGGTTAATCGGTTAAATGGTTAATTTCATGGTTAAAGATATTTTTGGTATGGTTAACCAAATTAACTGAATAGTTATAATTTATTCTTAAATAATATCCTACACATGACCCTGTGGGTCAAATGGTTGCATGAGAAATATATTAAAGATGCTTCTATCTGGTCGATTGGATGTAAGTCCTCGACCAATTGGATGATGAGGAAATTGCTTTCCGTTAGAAACCTGCTCAAAATTCATGTTGATTTTGTGGTGGGTAATGGTAAAGGGTTTCTGTTTTGGCACGATCCTTGGCTGCACAACAACAGGTCCCTTTTGGATGTTTGTGATAGTCATCTTGTGCTCCGCATGGGTAAAGGGTCCTACTGCCGCATTGCAGATTGTGTTATGGATGCTGATTGGAAGCTACCGGATATTAGAGGTGTTGGTAGCATCATGGCTGCTATTGGCAGTAGGAAGAAGTTGGGTAGTTTGGAGGATACTATTGTGTTCAAAGGCAAAAATATTTTCAGGTTGAAAGATGGCTGGGAGATTGTTAGGAAGACTAATGCGGATGTCATTTGGGCAGATTGGGTGTGGGATTTAAAGTTCCCTAGAAGCTGCTCTTTGTTTCTCTGGAAATGTTTCTTAAGAAAATTGCCCACTTGTGATTATCTCAGGAGGATTGGTTTTTGCTTAGCTTCTAGATGTGTTCTTTGTTGCTCCGATGCTGAAGACAGTGATCATATTTTTTTCAAGTGCTCTTTCTCTGCAAATATTTGGCTTCAGTTCCAGTTGGAGTACAAGGTTAAACCCTGGCGGCTGGAGGAGATCTTGGGGTTTTCTGAGAGAAGGAAATATGCAGCTGGGTTCGTTTTACAGAAGTTATGGCAGGAAAGGAACCAAAGAGTTTTCTGTGGTTTCAGTAGAAATCATTTAGAGATATGGAAGCAAGTCTGCATAAATACCAAATTGCTTCTTGATTGATGTATTTTTTTGCTTTGTTACCTTTTTTTGCTCTTTTCTTTTGGGCTTGCCCCTAAGCATTGTACATACTCACCTTTTTTGCTTTAATGGAAAAGGAGACCCACGCTAGGTTCACCAAAAAAAAAAAAATATCCTACACATGTATATATACATATATAGTTGTACTTTTATTTCAAAAAACTTCCCCATATAATTAGTAATCAAGTTTTCATGAGCCATACAACATTATATTTCCATAAATACCACTATAATATAACAATTGTTCAAAATTCAATGAGTATTTCAAATAACATTATTACACATGTGTTATTTGGTTAACCAAATTAACCGACCGAATTAACCGTTAACCGATTAGACAATAACCGAATTAACCGACGCAATTCGGTTAGGTTAATGGTTAAAATCTCAAACCATAAATTAACCATTTAACCGAACTGAATTAACCGTAACCGACCGAATTAACCGAATGCTCACCCCTAGACGGAGTACATTGCCTAGACGGCCTTTTCCTTCTGCTTATCCACCAATCCGGATCCAAAGTGTTGCATTGTAGTTCATGATGTCCTAGACATGGCGCCTGGTATACCTGAACAGTACAGGATTTGTGTTTGCGTGAAGCAGATGGTCGTCTACGCTGGCATCTCACCAACAGCTCCCGATGTTGACGTGGCTTCCTTGTGCCGTGCGGCTGCTGAAAATCGAACCAAGGCAATCCCAACCAGCACTCGGCACCACTGCCCGTAGTTTGTGGGGAGTAACGGAACCAGAATAGCAGTATCATATGCCGGCTTAGCTTAGTACATAGGTGTTGGCTATTTACTTTGATGTTTCAAAACTCGTACTAGTGACAAGCTCTTATCTTTATTGTTTTTCTATTATAATGAATATGTGTTTGTTCACATTTCCATACATGCCCGGGAACGATTCTATTAAAAAAGTCTTTCTAATCAAAACACACCAAATCAGAAAATATATCAAGTCCTAAAGAGAAGACCGGACATAATGGGAACTCATATCGCATGGTAGGAATATGCATGCAGTTATGACCCACTTAATTAAATTTGAGAATTATTAGTAGTTATGGCAAAACCCCATAAACATAAGATAAAGTTATTTTCATTCCAAGAACGGTTTAAACCTATGAAAAATCATTATTATGGAACGAGGTCCAGAGTGCTTTACAAGAAGTGTTCTGTGACGATCCCAATTTCCATATACTTTCCTTAGTGACATTCACATATATGTGTGCACTCATATCTATAAATTTCAGAAGGGAAAATATAAGAGATTAAGGTAGCCAACTAAATCAGAGAAACAAGCCAAGATCGTTGTTCACAACATCATTGAATAGTCACACAAACATCTATTCATTGAAGATAATAAAATCATTACATAAATTTATTTGAGATAGAAGAGATGAATAATTCTATAGAAGGAAAACAAAATACATAGGATTTAGAATATCCTATACATCATCTAGTAGAATAAGCAAATATCTAACCGAAAAGAGATAAGAAATATAAATCTATCTATTTTATCCTCCATGTCCATTTATTGTTGGCTTCAGGTACTTTGAGATGCATTATTTGTTCCTTGTACCTAGAAAATACGAGAAACAAAATCATCAACAAAAGTTGGTATGTGGTAAAAGATACAATAGTATGGTTGCATGTATGAAAATACTTGAAGAAAGAAGAAAGAAAAGAAAACCATTGCTTAAGGTGGAAAATCAGGTAAACACCTCTTTTATACATTTCATTTGATGCAGTTGTACTACAATTTTATAAACACTTCTCATACATCCAGTATGGACAAAATTAATTCACCATACATCTAACATGGACAATTCATCATACATCCATGTTAGGCAATATACATCCATACTGGGCCATGTGCACTAGTAGCTACAACTCATCACAATGTCCTATTATGTTACATTGAGTTTTGGCGAAGCATATAGTATAGTAGTTCAACCAACAAAGCATAAGCAAGTAATTTCACACAAGATACACCTTATCATAAGCAACCAAGGAAAACTAGTCTTATACTTAATAAGACCAATTACCTATTTTGATTAGATCTGGATTCCAAGAGTCTAGAAGAACAGTAAGTAAATCACCCTGAAAGGAAAAATAATATCTAATGTCATTATGTGTTGTCAACACCTCATATTAGGTCTTTGACTCACTAGGGTTTCCTTTTAATGCCATTGGATCGGATCAGAGTATTTGGAGGGTTGGAGAGTGGATTAGGGAACTGGTTCTTCCATAAATCATTATTTGAAGAGAGAGAAGATAAGGGTCATTCATGTGACATTAGTGTGAACCTATTATTGATCATTGTTCTAGGGTTTTGAGTTAAGAGAATCAAGGTTAGATCTAATAGTACAAGATCTTACAAAAGTATTGTCCTTTATTTCCGTATTCAATTTTCACAAATTAAAGTTAAAAAGGACATAAAACAAAGTCATAAAGAAGATGCATCGACCTAGGGATGGATTTAGGTACATATGATAATTTATATAGGTTCTTCTCATTTTTCTGAGAACGTGGGTATTTTGTGGGTATTTATCGGATATTGGAGCTATTTATAAAGGGTTTTACAATACTGACCAATCAGGTAATTTCTAGAAAAATAAAATGAAAAAAAGGGTGGTCGGCCTCGTGGATCAGAGGAGGGATCCAGCTCTGTGGATCCTCTTGTTAACCCACGAGCCAACCTCGGTTAACAGGGTCAAGGCTCGGTGCAAAGGATGCAAATGCCCTTGAGGGTCATATGCGCTTTGTGACAGAGCATGGGTAGAAAGGGGAAATCACCCTTTTGATTGTTGCTTGCACCATGGCAGTGGAGCACGATGACTGCAAGCAAAGGTGATGGTGGGTCGGGTAGTTGGGTGGTGTCTGAGTGTGTGAGGAGGAGTGGTTTCTCTTTGTAAGGTCTTCTGAGTTCAACGAACCCAAGAAGTCGGCCGGAGATGGACCACAACTCAGGTTACAATCGACAGATGGTTCGATGAAAAGGAAATGGGTTCTAAGGGTTTTACCTGCCCTCGGGCTGGATTGAGGGTTCAAGAAGCTATGTGAGGGTCTGGCGATGCGTCTGTAATTTTCTGGAGGCTTGGAGAAACTCTGAACCTCCTCGGTGATAGAGCTTTGAAGCTCGGTTGCATATGCTCATCGACTCGAGGTTCTGGACCTCTATGGCTCCAATGAGGGGTAGTTCTCAACTCATCGAGATCCTCAGAAGGCGTAGCCTCAGTGGATTGGAATATGGAGGCCCAGAAGTGGAGGAGGAAGTCAGGGTCAAGCGAGGTGAGGGTGCTCGAGGTCAAGGAGAAAGGGGTGATGTTCGGTGCAATTGGTGATGGGAAATGAATAAAGGAAGGTCGGAGAAGCTATTAAGGGGTTTAAATAGAGGTAAGGAGGTGTAGAGGGGAAAGTCCTAATATGGGTGTTGCCGCCAGTGAGAGGCGCGGAGGAGAGGGGGGTCATTCTCCCTAATCTGAGGGAGATGGGTGATGTGGTGATAGTCGTTGAGTTCGTTTCGATGAGAGGAAATCTTCCTCCAAAAATATCACGTAGGCGTTGTGGGAGTCGGGCACACAAGGTCGCAGTTGAGTCGTCCATCCTATTGGGTCAATCCCGATCCTTACGGGAGGTTAGGAACGAAATCCCTACCGTCCCTTGCATCTGATACATGGCTAGTCTGATCAGGCGGCTGGGGCGCGCGTCCACATAAGTGTTCCGCGCCCTGGCATTAACTAAGGCCTTGTGACAAATAAATGTCACCTAAATTAGCAATTTAGTTCAAGGGTGATATAATGTACATTTTATACAAAAGCTAATAACTCCTAATCGGTTAATCTTCTTGGATTGAAATTTTGAAGATAACTTTATAACGTCAAAATGTAGTTGTGGTATAAAATTGGGGTTCAAAATCGAAGGTTGAACATGGTTATTGATTAAATACATTAATATATACAATTCACCATCATATAATACTAGGGTTTGAATTAATTGAATTTTGTGACTCCTTTCTATTCAATTTAGTGAGGGAGGTATTTGAGGACATTTTTGGTCAACAAATTGAGAAATCAACTTTAAGAGAGAAGAAATAATATGAAAAACTTACTCTGTCACATTCTCCCCTCTTTTTTGTGAATTTTGTCCCCAAAATTCAAGCAGCCTGAAAGAGATGTGGATATTTCTACTCGACCTCAGACTTGAGCTCCCATGTGGCATCAGTCTAATCATGGTGTCTCCAGAGAACTTTCACCATATCTATATGTCGATTATTGCAAAGCTCCTTTGACTTAAAATTGAGAATTTTGAGTGGGGACTCAGCATAAGATAGATCATCTTTCAACTCGAGGGGCTCATGATTCAGAATGTGACTAGGGTCTTTGACATAAGGCTTCAGATTTGATACATGAAAGACATTTTGCATGGCACTGTACTGAGGTGGCAAAGCAAGATGATAGGCACATTCACCAACCCTTTCTAGGATCTCAAAGGGTCCCACATAACGAGGACTGAGCTTTCCTTTATTCTTGGCCAAAGCTCAAATAGGTCAGATCTTCAAAAATAAGCGATCACCTCTTTTGAACGGTCATTCCTGTCAGTGAGCATATGCATAAGATTTCTACCTATCATGTGCTCGCTTCATCCTCTGCCTGATCAGTGCAACCTTATCAGTATATAGCTGCATCTCCTTAGATTTCATCAAAGTATGTTCCCCAACATCATCCCAGTGTAGTGGAGACCTACAAGGATGCCCATATAAAGCTTCATAGGGAGGCATCCCAATACTCGCCTGATAGCTATTATTATATGCAAACTCAACTAAAGGCAGGTAATGGTCCCACGAGCCTTCCCAATCAAGTACACAAGCTCGTAGAAGGTCCTCTAGAATATGTATTGTGCGTTCTGACTGATTGTCTTTCTGTGGATGGTATGCAGTACTGAAGTTTAACTTGGTGCCTAATTCTTCTTGAACCTGCTTCCATAGCTTTGAAGTGACCTTTGGGTCCCTGTCCAAGACAATAAACATTGGAACTCCATGCAGACGTACTATCTCCTGTATGTAAAGGTCAGCCAACTCAGAAACTTTCACAGTAGTCTTCATAGGGAGGAAATGAGATGACTTGGTGAGACAATCCACTATGACCCATGTAGTGTCGTATCCCTTCCTGGTATTGGGTAGCCCCACCACAAAATCCATGGTGATGTGTTCCCATTTCCATTCTAGAATTTCAAGGGGTTTTAGTAGATCACCTAGCCTCTGGTGCTCGACCTTGATTCTCTGGCATGTTAGGCATCTGAACACAAATTCGACAATATCACACTTCATGCCCCTCCACCAGAACTGACATTTTAGGTCTTTGTACATCCTTGTCGTGCCAGGATGAATTGTGTACTTTGACTTGCCCTCGGGCTGGATTAAGGGTTCAAGAAGCTCCGTGAGGGTCTGGCGACGCGTCCGCGATCTTCTAGAGGCATGGAGAAACTCTGGACCTCCCTGGTGATAGAGCTTCGAAGCTCAGTTGCAGATGCTCATCGACTCAAGGTTCTGGACCTCCGCGGCTCCAACGAGGGGTAGTTCTCGGCTCGTCGAGATCCTTAGAAGGTGTAGCCTCGATGGATTGGAATATGGATGCCCAAAAGTGGAGGAGGAAGTCGGGGTCAACCGAGGTGAGGGTGCTCGAGGTCGGGGATAAAGGGTGATGTTTGGTGCAATTGGTGATGGGAAATGAATAAAGGACGGTCGGAGAAGCTATTGAGGGGTTTAAATAGAGGTAAGGAGGTGTAGAGGGGAAAGCCCTAATATGGGTGTTGCCACCAGTGACAGGCGCGGAGGAGAGGGGGGTCGTTCTCCCTAATCTGAGGGAGATGGGTGACATGGTGATAGTCGTTGAGTTCATTTCGATGAGAGGAAATCTTCCTCCAAAAATGTCACGCGGGCATTGTGGGAGTCGGGCACACGAGGTCATTGTTGAGTAAGCCATCCTGTTGGGGTCAATCTCGATCCTTGCGGGAGGTTAGGGATGAAATCCCTACCCTCCCTTGCATCTGATCCGTGGTCAGTCCGATCGGGCGGCTGGGGCGTGCGGCCACATAAGTGGTCCACACCATGGCATTAACTAAGGCCTTGTGACAAATAAATGTCACCAAAATTAGCAACTTAGTTCAAGGGTGATATAATGTACATTATATACAAAATCTAATAACTCCTAATTGGTTAATCTTATTGGATTGAAATTTTGAGGATAGCTTTATAACGTCAATATGTAACCGTGGTATAAAATTGGGGTTCAAAATGGAAGGTTAAACATTGTTATTGATTAAATATATTAATACCTACAATTCACCATCATATAATAATAGGGTTTGATTAAATGAATTTTGTGACTCCTTTCTATTCAATATTGTGAGGGGGGTATTTGAGGACATTTTTTATCAACAAATTGAGAAATAAAACTTTAAGAGAGAAGAAATCATATGAAAAACCCACTCTGTCACATGTTCAACCTTAGCAAATTACTAGACTGAGCAAAAATGTATGTGTATGTGCACGCATACATGTACATGTGTTGTTATGTATGCCCTGAGAGCCAATCATGGGATGATTGGTGGGATACATCAAGATTGATTTGATAAACATCAAAGGCAAGCTTCCAATTCTTTTTGGTTCAGTCATATGAGATAATGATAAAACAGATTGAATGTCTAGAGAATGACAGTACTCAATGACGTATGCTTTCAGGTTCAGGACCTAAATGATGAGTTCATACGGATGCTAAGAGTTTGTATATTCTTGTTATGTCCCTAGTCGGATGTCATTGTGGAAGGTAGATAGACAACAATGACACACAAGACTAGATTGTGGTATTGGTTGATGACAGAATCTCATTAGTCATGATATAGAGATATCAAACCAAACACATCGGTACTTGTTAGAGAACACGTTTACCGGACAGACCCACTGTGAGTTTGACACATGGAACCATGACATGGTAGTCATAGTCAGTTCTCACAATGATGGTGGTGAGTGTGATTCTTTGACCTAAAATCACTACACTCAACACATGCCATTGGGTACACTTTGACATCATCAAACACAGTCCTGAAACATGGGTTGTTATAAAGGTGATGATTGGGTGGCTTTGACACATGGGGCTTTTGAGGGGTGAGTGATAGATACGAGATTTGTCCCTCCTGAGGGAGTTTGATATCCATGGCCACTTGATGAGTAGGATTGAGATAGGCATGTGCACGCATGTGTGAATCAGTATGTGATATTTATGTCATACATATCTCCTCCAATCTACTCTGAGATCAAGAAAGTGAATGAACGTTGACAGGATGATTGTTCCATGCCTTGAGTTCATTCAGGATATTAGTGACAAAGGAATTATACATTCATTCTAACACCATTCACGGATTGTAGGATTGAAAGTTGTTCTCCAACTTTCTATTTCACTTGGGTAGCACTGATGTGCGACTAGGCACCACTCTTTGCTTGTGAAGTCATAAGTGTTATGGACTTTCACTGCCAACGTGAAATGGACCTGCAGGGTCACGCACATAGGATTTAACCTGGAAGAGGAGTTTATCCACAAACAATGTTTAGATTGATTACTAAAAGATTTTAGTAGTTTAATTAAACAATCAACCAATTGATAGCTTAGTATCATAGTGTTCAAGGTGTTGGACCGATTGATTGGAGTATCGGATTGAGTGAAATTGTGATTGACTGTTTTGCACAATCTGCTGCCCCAACCGATCGGCTCATGGGATGAACCGATTGGCTCAGGTTGGTGAACCGATCGGCTAATGTGATGAACCGATTGGCTCAAGACATGCTGAACCGAGCGGTTCAAGAGTTGAACCAATCGGCTCAACTGGTCCAACCGAGCAAGTTTGTAAAGTCAGAAGACTATTTTACAAATAGAATTTGTTTCACTTGTACAAATTCTATTTGAACAAGGATTAATATTTGATTAGTTAGAAACAAATATGAAAGTCAATTTGAGTTGGACTAGGATCACAAACCGATCAGCTCAGAAGTGAACCGATCGGCTCAGGTGCCCCAAATGATCGGTTGAGGTGTGAACCGATCGGCTCAACTCCCCAACCGACCGTTTCATGTATGAAACGGTCGGTTCAGGTGGCACAGTTGGTTGTTTTGTGGAAAATATGGAATCCTTCTACTCCTGCTTTAATCCCGCATTGCTCGGGGTAGAAAACCATGTCCCATGACCCTCTTATATATATAGGGATAGTGGGGGCTTCTCAGGAACAACAACTCAGAACACTAGTTGCTCTGCAAAGTTGTCATTCTCTCTGGTTTTGGTAACCGAGAGAGCTCGAGAAAGTGCTACCCAATAAGGGAGGCACAACAAGGGATAGATAATTGTAGAAAAGCAACTAGTTGTAGGAGAGTGTGTTGGTGACTAGTACGTCGACAGGAGGGTGTGACTCCTTCTGATTCCTTATAGGACAAGGAGATCGGAGTTCCTGGTAGTCTGTGTGGACTACTTCAGAGGTGGGAGACTTCTGCCGCTCAGAGGAAAAATGTCAATCCTAACAGTCTCGATGAGACCAGGAGCTGTTAGTCCCGGTGCGACCAGGAGCTGCACAGACACCATCCAAGATCGGAGGTGAAGACCACACTAGTTGTGAGGTAACATCATTGAGAAAGCCTCGGGATAAGGTACGCCTCTACAAACCATCCTTCGTATTGTATAGACGTTAACGTGATTCCTTCATTCTGGGTTTGGGAGAATAAAATTTTTTCTTCCACTGCCTTCTCTATCTCCCCTAAAACCCAACAGTGGTATCAGAGCCACGTCAACTTCTCTATACTTTAGGATTATTGATGTGATCAATTTTGGTTTGTCACCTTTATTTATTGCACACGATGCGAATAAAATTGGCTTTATGCATGTCCAATCCTAAATCCACAAATCTCAATATACATATATGATATGTAATATGAATGCACTCGATACGCGTCTCCCTTAAATGAGTTTTGTGGTGGATGTATAGTGTGGTTATGGCCAATAAACCCTATGTATGTGTGCTTGGTTGAATGTGGTTGTTTGCATCTCGGTTTGCGCACCAATTCTCCATCTCTTATTCCCGATGTAACTCGAGATAACTCAAGATTTATTTCCTACCTTTGCTCCCCCCGAATGTAACTTGGGGTTTCCCAATTCAATTGTAAAATAGGATAGACCTTTTATTTCCTGTTATGTCGAAGAACGGAGGACAATCTGACGACAACTGAGATGATCGGTTCAAGGCATGAACCGATTGGTTGGCGATCCAGACGATCAGCTCGAGGAGAGAGACGAGCGGGTGGCGACTTGAGGAGATGCACGACGACTAGGAAAACTGATCGGTTGGAGGAGCAAACTGATCGGTTGGAGGAGCCAACCGATCGGTTGGTGGCACCCAGACGACTGGCCAAGGCGAGCAGGTCATTCATGTAATGAGTTGATCAACTCGGACAGCTATAGAACTTCATCTTGTACAGGTTACATGTGATGTAGACCTAGATGACCGTGATTCCTCTTGGCTCGAGGAATCACATTAGGATGGCCATAATCATCGCTTTTATCATTTCGCATGTTTTCTATGGGATATAGCATGTATATGATATGTACTATATATTGTGGTGATTGGATATGTATATGTACCTATAAAAACCAAATCCCTCATTAAATATTAAAGTTTTAGATGTCTTCCAAATGCGAAACATGTGAAAAGCTTGATCGGCCAAGTGTGGGCACGCCCTAGTGTGGTGCACCGTCTATCTCGTGGAAGCGTGAAGGATGGATATGTGGGTTTGCCCTAGCAGGGTGCATATTCATCGTGTTGGCTTTGGGTCGGACTTAACAAGGTGACCTAGATAGGATCTTGCACCTTGAGGCATGGAGGTGATCATGGAAAGGAGTTGTATATGACATCTTTCAAGAGTTGCATATGATGCAATTGGCAAACGTTGCCTACTTGAAAGATCTAAGTTGTGGGTGACAGCCCTAGCTGGTCCATGACACATAGGATTTCAGGATCTTGACCCACTAGAATATTATTCACTGCAATTTTCCGAATTGATGGTGAGGGCTATCAATTTGAATAAAAATAGTGGGAGCGATAATTAATTAAAGTCCTAATTATATCGTCAACCTTTCAAATCAATCAAAATAAGTCAAAATTGAGTTTTGGACTAAATTGCATATATTTTCTTTTGTAGAACAAATGACAACAAACAATAATCACTTTTCATTGCGATCGGTCCTTGAGAAGGACAAGATGAATGGGACTAACTTCCACGACTGGTTTAGGACATTGAGAATTGTTCTCACTCAACAGAGAAAACTCTATGTCCTGGATACTCCAGTTCCATAAGAACCTGCTCCTACCACACCAAAGGCACAAAGGGATTCTTATAAGAAGCATTCTGATGATGTCATTGATGCAAAGTGCTTGATGTTGTGCTCCATGAACCACGAGTTGCAGAGACAACATGAGAACATGGGTGTCATTTAGATTATTCAACATCTCAAGAACATGTATGAAGATCAAGCACGACAAGAGAGATATGATGTCTCCAGGGCACTGTTCAAATGTGTCATGACAGAAGGAGATCTAGTTGGTCCTCACACGCTCAAGATGATTGGGTATGTTGAAAACCTGACAAGACTGGGATTTCCTCTGAGCCAAGAGTTGGCTACTGACGTGATACTACAATCGTTTCCAGAATCCTACAGTCAGTTTGTGATGAACTACAACATGAACAACTTTGACAAGCCATTGACAGAGTTGTTGGGCATGTTGAGGACAACCGAGACACATATGAAGAAGGACAATCCTAAGTCTGTGATGATGATCAATGACAAGAAAGGCAAGTCCAAGCACAAGGGCAAAGGCAAGACTAAGAAAGGTTCTGATGCTAGCCAGCAGCCCAAGTCATCTTCAACTCTCAAGGCCAAGGGAGGCGTGACCAAGAGAGGCAATTGCCACCATTATCAAAAGCCAGGACATTGGAATAGGAATTGCCCACTCTATCTGGAAGAACTAAAGAAGAAGGAGGCGATAGACGTCTCCACCTGAAGGTGTCATGAAATAAACTTGTAACATTTTTGAGGTATATGATACCAAGATATAAAATGTAAAGCACTCAATACATGGGGCAAGTGTTGCCGCCAAAGATAGGAGTATTTTAGTTTATTTTCAGCCTTAAAGGCATGTAATAGAGTTATGAACTGCTATTTCATATTTTCCAATGGATAGAAACACTTTAATTTTTTCATATTGTATGACAATGATGGCAATTAATAAAGTTGATGTTTCAATCTTTGTGGCAATGCCTTGTTTATCTTGTGATACTTGGTATGCATAAGATAAAATGATACCTAAAAGTTATTGATAACTCAAACAATCAAATTAGCATAAATCATGAGAAATTCATTTCTAGTTTCCATATGATGGATAAATCTAGACTCTTTTGGTTAGAGAACCAGTAAGAGACATGAATCTCTTGAACATGATTAATCAATCTTCACTAATGGTAGTGGGAGAATGATTATCCTATTAGGTATAATACATGTGATGTATTTACATACCTATTAGAGTTAATGCTAGTACTTTAAACAGTGTTTAGAGAAATACCAATATGAATATCTTGAAGTGTTCAAGAATATCATAGATGAGGTACGAATTTGGTAAAGTGTTAATTCTTGATGAGATCAATGAATGAAATACTTGAACCAAATGTTTGAGATCCTTATGGGTGATTATGATAGTGTATCGTAGTGAACTCATGATTAAGGCATGGTGATGTCTAAATCAACAAGGAGTTATACTCTAAGGAGTTAGAGGATGATTATCAAATAACTAATTTCTTCTTAAATAAAGAATACCCCACACTAATAAAGGACATTAAGAATCACAAGGAGTTGTGAGTTCTTATATCCTTGACAGATGCACCTCTATTATCTATGTGATGAGTTGGTCATGTGATGAGTCAACTATTTAGATGGGTATGAGGAACCATATTTTGAGTTATGGTTTATGACCATTACATCCTAAATGACTTCCATGTGAACCATAAGGTATGACCTTGATGGTAGCACCCATTGGGATGAAATCCATAAGTGTGAATAAGTCTTAAGTGTTAAGACACATGGATGACATTTTGAGAAGGATGATGCTTGTTGATTGCAACTTAATGACTAAGAGATTTGGCATATGGATACTAAAACTGCATTCCTATAAGGAATAAAACAAGGATGTGTACCTGACACAACCTATAAGGTTTATGAATCTATTAATGCAAATGAAGTCTATAAGTTACAATGGACTAATCAATGTGATTGATTGAGTACAAGCAACTCAGAACTGTGATCTTTACTTTGATAATATAGTCAAAGGGTTTGACTGATATGACAAAGATAAAGAGAGATCTGTGATTTAGTGGGAGCATATTCACATTCCACATGTTGATGTGAAATGAGATGTTCTAAGAATGGAAATTCAAAGTGGAAACTATCTTTAGGGAATATAGAGACATTTCCTATGTGATAGGAATAGAGATCTATAGATATGGTTCTCAAAAACCTCTTGATCTAAAAATAGAGAGCATACATTGGCAATCTATACTGAAGGGTTCAGTGTGCACAGATTCAGTGGGAGAAAACTTGTCCATGTTACATGGAGTTGGTATCCCAAGGCCAAGTGTCCAATTCTTATGAAGAATGGGAACACTAAGAATAGATAAGGATCTATCATGTATGTAATCATTCCATCATCTTGCATGTATGGACATGGCAAGAACGAAATGCATTATCATCTTGTATGTAGGACATGACAATATGATATGTTCATCATGATAACTCATATGTGGGACATGATGAATGGATGTCTGTCTAGTTCCAGTAAGGGTTATTGGAATACCATAAGAACTTGATAAGTACTTGAGAAGTACTAGTTCTATGGAAATAAGGTAGGGTTCAATGTAAAAGTTACACTGATGCGAACTTCCAAAACAGGACAGAAAATTGATCACAAAATATATATATGGGATATATAAAAGTGAATATTTGTTGATAAATGGAAACGTTCCAATAAAGTCATTTAAAAGGAAATGCTGAGTATCTGTGTGTTAGAGAACAACAGTTGATACTATATGGATCTGGAAGTTCATAGAGATGAACTTATAGATATTCCAGTCATTGATGACAAGTTAGGAGTGCTTGGTCATGCAATGTGGCTAAAGGTTAGCAAAGGAATACTAGATCGCATATTACGGCAACTCCATCTCATATGTGTGGCGTACAATGAAGAGATGAGAGATATGCAGTTAATACCGACTTTGGCAAGGTGTTGCCATAACTAACTATGTTAGCACTGGAGCACAGTAACATGTGGGACATGTTAGAAGATCACTATGAACATGATTCAAGGGTGATTGGCTCACAGTGCAAGTGGGAGTCTATTGGTATGTATGCCCTGAGAGCCAATCATGGGATGATTGGTGGGATACATCAAGATTGATTTGATAAACATTAAAGGCAAGCTTCCAATTCTTTCTGGTTCAGTCATATGAGATAATGATAGAACAAATTGAATGTCTAGAGAATGACAGTACTCAATGATGTATGCTTTCAGGTTCAGGACCTGAACGATGGGATCATACGGATGCTAAGAGTTTGTACATTCTTGTTATGTCCCTAGTCGGATGTCATTATGTAAGGTAGATGGACAACAATGACACACAAGACTAGATTGTGGTATTGGTTGATTACAGAATCTCATTAGTCATGATATGGAGATATCAAACCAAACACATAGGTACTTGTTAGAGAACAAGTTTACCAGGCAGACTCACCGTGAGTTTGACACATAGAACCATGACATGGTAGTCACAGTCAGTTCTCACAGTGATGGTGGTGAGTGTGATTCTTTGACCTAAAATCACTACACTCAACACATGTCGTTGGGTACACTTTGACATCATCAAACGTAGTCTTGAAACATGGGTTGTTATAAATGTGATGATTGGGTGGCTTTGACACATGGGGATTTTGAGGGGTGAGTGATAGATATGGGATTTGTCCCTCCTGAGGGAGTTTGATATCTATGGCCACTTGATGAGTAGGATTGAGATTGGCGTTCGCACACATGTGTGAATCAGTATGTGATATTGATGTCATACATATCTCCTCCAATCTACTCTGAGATCAAGAAAGGGAATGAACGTTGACAGGATGACTGTTCCATGCCTTGAGTTCATTCGGGTTATCAGTGACAAAGGAATTATACATTCACTGTAACACCATTCAAGGATTGTAGGATTGAAAGTTGTTCTCCAACTTTCTATTTCACTTGGGTCACACTGATGTGCGACTAGGCACCGCTCTTTGCTTGTGAAGTCATAAGTGTTATGGACTTTCACTGGCAACATGAAATGGACCTGTAGGGTCACTGATAACCTCCAATTTCATGATGTTATCTTAGTATTTTTCTTCCATTTTCTACACTCCTCTTTAGATATATTAGACAAAATCCCTAGCTATCCTCTTTTATTGCAAATAAATTGTTAGATTAACTTTTCCCTTTTTATTTGTAGAAAAAGACACAAAAAATCATAAAAGATTCAACTAGCCTCAAGACCGCATGGGATCAAACGGTCCCAAGACTGCATGAAGGCAATCGGTCCCAAGACCGCATGGAGTCACACGGTCCCAAGACCGCATGAAGCCAATCGGTCCTGAGACCGCATGGAGTCACACGGTCCCAAGACCGCATGAAGCCAATCGGTCCCGAGACCGCATGAAACCAATCGGTCCCGAGACCGCATGGAGTCACACGGTCCCAAGACCGCACGAAGCCAATCGGTCCCGAGACCGCATGAAGCCAATCGGTCCCGAGACCGCATGGAGTCACACGGTCCCAAGACCGCATGAAGCCAATCGGTCCCGAGACCGCATGGAGTCACACGATCCCAAGACCTCATGAAGCCAATCGGTCCCAAGACCGCATGAAGCCAATCGGTCCCGAAACCGCATGGAGTCACACGGTCCCAAGACCGCATGAAGCCAATCAGTCCCGAGACCGCATGAAGCCAAACGGTCTTGAGGTCCAAATGGTCTTGAGGTCCAAACGGTCTTGAGATCCAAACGGTCTTAAGATCCAAACGGTCTTGAGATCCAAACGGTCTTAAGAACCAAACGGTCTTTAGGTCCAAACGGTCTCCAAACCGTTTGGACTTCACTTAAGGCCTATAAATAAGACCCCAAGGGTCCTCAAAAGAGGGAGAGACATCCAAAGGCTGCCTCAATCACTCCAGAGCACATCCGACTTCCATCCTCCACCCAGGGGCTGCCGGTATGAGACCCATACTCCATCTCAAAGCTATTTTCTCTCTCTCCACCAAAGAAGGTGGGAAGAGGGAGATCTCGTCATCGCGCAACCTATGAAGTTGGTGGATCGTTTCTCTCTCTCTCTAAGGGGTTTACTTTCCTCTCTCCTTTATGGGGATGATGCTCTCTCTCTCTTTTCTTGCCTCCTTCCTTGTCCTAGTTATGAGCGAGTAGTCTATCTCACTAGGGTGTGGGGAGTAGCCCCGCTGCCCATGTTTTCATATCATGTAAATGTAATCCATAGTTTGTAATATAGAGTTGTTATCTTTTCAGTTCAACATGAAACGTTTAATGAATACTTGTTGCTTGATCACCAACTTGTGTTATCTTTTGTCTTTTAGTATGATTTGTCTACGTTTGTACTATTAGATACGAAACTCATTTGTATGTTGGTTCTTGGTGCATGTATCCACCATGCATCTGTTTCGGTATCTAGGAGTGTCTTTCAAGAAGTGGAGTATACTCACTCCCATCGTTGTACCTTCATGCTATGAAATAGAATCAGTTGACGTGTGAAAATACAACCTTGGTAAGTCGAGGAACACACTTTGAGAAGGGAACAATGCAAAGCAGTTGACCATTCATTCGGGGATGGCTGGCGTTGCATCATTCCCACACTTCTTGTAGTTAGTTCTCAGAAAGGAAACTAAATCTATGAAGATACTAACTGACTAAAACTTTTGTTGCAGGCTATGTTTTACTTTGCATGTCTTGACCCATGTGTAGTGGCGGTGAAAACCGATCACACCCTAGTGACTTTTATCATTGTTTAACTCTTTTAAATTTACTTGCTTGCTTTATTTTACATGTTCTTAGTTCAAAAACAACAAAACCAACCTTTCGATCTAAATACCAACTAATAAGTGATTAAGTGAAATTCCAACGTTTTCTATCTTGTTGTAACCAACAAGACCGTTGTCCCGTGGATTCGACCCTTAACTATACTATGATAAGACTTCCACATATCTTAGCATACGTGGGTGGAGTTCTCTATCTATTATAAGCAAGGCTAAACCTAAAGACTTACCATCCTTAGGATTTTTAGTGGTGCGCGTAATTCCACGTAAGTGGAAGCTCCATAAAAAATTGGCGTCGTTGTCGGGGACAATGGAACGTTTTAATTTCATTTAGTATCTTGCTAGTTGGTTAGGGTTTTTCACTTTCTTTCAATCATTAATCCATATCTTCTTGAAATCATTATATCTTTGCCATCATCTAAAAGGTGTTTTCTTTTCTCTACTCAGGTTGAAAATGTGTATGCAATCATCGCATAACCGTGGATTCTCCCCTGATCCAGAGTATGACTCTGAGGTAGAGAGAAGCTTCCATCGCCGCATTAGACTCAATCGCCAAAGAGACAAGCAAATGGCTGAAGATCAATGCCAGGCTGCATTGGTGATGGAGAGGGTCAATGCCGCCATCGCCGCTCAAAGAGCACAACTCATCACCGAGACTCGTGCTCAGATCCAAGCAGAGATTCGCACAGAAGAACAAGCCTGCATTAGAGCTGAAAATGAGGCTGCAAACCAAGCTGCTCAGTTGGAACTAAGGAACAAGCAGTTGAGGGATTATGCTGTCCCAAAGAATTATGAAGACAACCATCCGGTCCGACCTCCGATCATCAACATTCCAAACTTTGAGATCCGGACCCAATGGATTCAGATCATGCAGGGCATCTCATTCTCTGGAGGTTATGGAGATGATTGCATGGATCATCTGAAGAGGTTTAAGGCACTATGTCGACTGGTCCCGCAAGCCGGAGTTGCCTTTGATGCAATAATGCTACATCTGTTTCACTTCACTCTATCTGGGAGAGCTCTGAGCTGGTATAATTCACTTGATAGAGAGCCAATAATCACCACATGGGCTCCCCTGGAAGAAAAATTCTTAGAGAAGTTCTTCCCCCCTTCACTGACTTACGAGATTAGGGGGCAGATTAATCACTTCTCTCAACTTCCCGGAGAATCACTTGGTGAAGCATGGGAAAGGTTCAAAGAACTTCTGCGAAAGTGCCCTCATCACGGCATCTTTAAAACCAACTAATAGAAACATTCTATCGGGGAGTGAGTGATGATATAAAACAATTTCTGGATTCCTCATATGGAGGAAACTTTATGAGAAAGAATTACGAGGATGCCTGGAAAATAGTCACACTCGGAGCTGAAAATCAGTCCAACTGGGGACGATCAGCTGGAAAAGGAGTTCTCAAGGTCTATAAAGCTGAAGAATCAATAGAGATGAAGGCTATTGCTGAAGCCTTGAAAACCATAGCTCATAAGCAACAAGCTCTCGAAACTTCTCTTGGAGAGTTTGACAAGAAGAAAAATCCTCTGGTTCAACAAGTCAAGGCTGCCACAGGAACCTGTGAAGCCTGTCATGCTTCTGATCATCCAACCCTTTCATGCGGAATGCTTTACAATGTGATGATGGATATGCATCCACCACCACAACAATATGAACCAATCACTGACCAGTCTGAAGAGCAATTGCCAGAACAAGTCAATTCTATTCATACAATTCCTGGACAAGTCTATTATAACCCTAATCAGCCAAGGAACCACCCGGGATTCCAATATGGGAACCCTGCTGGGACTGCAAATCCACAACACCAGACGTAGGGTGGATCTTCCAGTAGGTTGCCACCTGGATTCCCAAGCAACTTCAATCAAAATCAAGGGAACCCCAGGAATAACTTTCCGAGATCCAACTACCCCAGGAATCTATCTGCCTACTATCAATATAATCATCCTCCTCTCCACCCACAACTGCACCCTCAGTTGTAGCAACCTCAGTTAGCACTGCCTTCACAACAACCTCAACATGGACAACAACAACTCCCTCAGAAGAATACTCCTTCTCAGCCAGAGGATGAGATGACTTTGATAAGGCAGATGCTGCAGTCACAACAGACTATGCTTGCTAATCAACAAGCTCAGCAAAAGGCAGTAGAGGCTCAACTTGCCCAAATTGCTGCGCAACTAAAGCCTCCAGCATGCACATTTGCAGGGCAGCCTGAATCGAATCCCAAACATGGACAGAATAGGCCTGAACAGTTGAATGTTGTCACCACGAGATCTGGACGCACTCTTCATGAAACTACAAGGATCACTTTTGATGATGATGATACACCTGCCTTCATGACAAATGAGAGCCCGAAGCCAGGAACGGAGAAGTCCACAGAGAATGCAAAGGGAAAAGGAAAAGAACAAGTGTCCACAGAGCTGAAAATCTTACAGTATAAACCAAGGATCCCATATCCAGGAAGACTGCGAGAAATGAAAATGGATACCAGGTTCCAAAAATTCAAGGAGGCGATGAAAAACTTTACATCGATATACCACTCCTTGACGCCCTCTCTGAGGTACCGGCTTGGGCAAAATACCTCAAAACTTTGTTATCAAGGAAGTACATCGCTGAGGAACAAGAAACTGTCAAGCTTGCCCAAACCACCTCTGATATCATCCTGAATAAAATGCCAAAGAAGATGAAGGATCCAGGTTCCTTCAGAATTCAATGTTGCATTGGAAATGCATCAACCAAAAAGGGATTAGCTGACCTAGGGGCCAGCATATCCATCATGCCCTATTATATGTGCAAATGATTAGGTTTCACCGAATTGCTGCCTACAGCAATGACAATTCAATTAGCTGACTGTACAATCACAACACCTCTTGGAATTATTGAAGATATTCTAGTTAGGATAGGCAAGGATGCCTATGTCCCGTGCGACTTTGTCATCATGGATATTAAGGAAGATATGAGATACCCGATAATTTTTGGCAGACCCTTCCTCGCTACTGCCAGGGTGCTTATCGATGTTGAAGCTGGTACCATCATTCTAAGGCTCGGAAAAGAAGCAATTCAATTCCGAGTCCCCAACAGCATGAAAGGCCCCAGCATCCAAGAGGAGGTTTTTCTTCTAGACGCAATACAGAAAATGTCTCAATTAGAAATATCTGAGCCAGCAGACGAGTTAGAGAATGTCCTAACCAACCCAGAAGTTGAATTTTTTGCAAATGAGTTGGTTCAACAGTTTCTGCAACACTTAGAGAAGGCCGAAGAAGCACCGACGGCCACCTTTGAAGAACTCAAAGTTGTCACCATTACAGAAGCAACTGAGCCACCTAAGGATCCTGAGATGAAGACTCTGCCCATGGGACTCAAACATGCCTTCTTGGACGAGGAAAAATTATGCCCAGTCATCATTAGTTCCACCTTAACAGAACACCAGGAAGCAAGACTTCTGGATGAGCTGAAGAAACACAAAAAGTTCATTGGATATAAGATAACTGACCTGACGGGCATAAATCCTGCCCTATGCATGCACAGACTACCCATGGTCAAAGAATTTAGGCCATCACGCGAACATCAGAGGAAGCTGAACCCTAATCTCAAAGAGGTAGTTTGCCTGGAAGTCCTTAAATTACTAAAAGCCGGCATAATCTACCCAATTTCTGACTCCCAGTGGGTCAGCCCCGTCCAAGTAGTTCCTAAAAAAGGAGGCACCACTGTCGTGCTTAAAGATAAAAATGAGTTAGTACCCACCAGGACGGTGACGGGGTGGAGGATGTGCATCGACTATAGGAAATTAAACAAATCCACACAGAAAGATCACTACCCTCTGCCCTTTCTAGACGAAGTCCTAGAGCGCCTAGCCCATTAGAAATACTTCTGCTATTTAGATGGTTATTCCGGGTTCTACCAAATACCTATACACCCGGAAGACCAAGAGAAAACTACCTTCACCTGCCCTTTTGGAACCTATGCTTTTAGAAGAATGCCTTTCAGGTTATGTAACGCACCCACTACCTTCCAAAGGTGTATGTCCGCCATTTTCGCAGGATTAACAGAATCCATAATGGAAGTGTTCATGGATGATTTCTCAGTTTACGGAGATTCTTCCGATAACTGTTTAATCAACCTTGGACAAGTTTTACAACGTTGCAAGGAAACGAACCTTATACTGAATTGGGAAAAATGCCACTTCATGGTAACTGAAGGTGTCGTCCTCGGGCACAGAGTGAGTGACAGAGGGATCGAGGTCGATAAGGCAAAAATCGATGTTATCTCAAAGCTGTCGCCACCGAAAGATATAAAAGGCGTAAGGGCTTTCTTGGGTCATGCGAGGTTCTACAAAAGATTCATTAAGGATTTCTCAAAAATAGCAAAACCCATGACCCAACTCCTGACCAAAGATATTGAGTTCATCTTTAACCAAGACTGCCTGCAAAGTTTCTCAACTCTCAAAAATGCTTTAATTTCTGCACCTATACTGCGAGCTCCAGATTGGTCGCAACCTTTTGAAATCATGTGCGACACTAGCGATTACGCCATAGGGGCAGTGTTAGGACAGCAGATTGATAAGAAACCCTACGTAATTTACTACACATCTAAAACACTAGATGAAGCGCAGAAGAACTACACTACTACAGAGAAGGAGTTCCTGGCTGTCATCTATGCGTTTGAGAAATTCCGCTCCTATTTGATTGGATCCAAGGTTATCGTTTACACCGACCACTCCGCCATTCGATACCTAATTCAGAAGCAAGATGCTAAACCCAGACTTATCCGCTGGGTGTTGATGCTTTAGGAATTCGATTTGGAGATTAAAGATAAAAGCGGAGTGGATAACGTCGTAGCCGACCATCTGAGTCGCATTGAAGTTGAAGATGAAGATAAATCCCTATCCGAGATTCTCTTCCAGACAACCAACTGATGAAAGTTACTTATGGATTCCCTTGGTATGCGGATATTGTCAATTATCTAGCTACAGGAATCATTCATCCATCCGCTTCCCACCATGACAAAAGGAAATTCCTCCACGACATAAAGAAATATTATTGGGATGAACCTTACTTATTTCACCTTTGTGCTGACGGACTTTTCCGTCGCTGCTTACCGGAAGAAGAGATCACCCCCGTCCTAGAGCATTGCCATTCAGGACCCACGGGGGGGCACATGAGTGCAAATAAAACCGCTATAAAAGTTCTGCAATCTAGTTTCTTCTGGCCAACCATAGCAAAGGACTCCTATGAATTTGTGAAATCTTGCAACAAATGTCAATTTTCTGGTAACATATCCAAAAGGAATGAAATGCCCCTCACAATGTGGCAAGAAATTGAGCTATTCGATGTGTGGGGGATAGACTATATGGGACCTTTTCCTTCTTCCTATGGTTTCTCTTACATCTTGGTTGCGGTGGACTATGTCTCGAAATGGGTCGAAGCTACACCCACTGTGTCCAGCGATTCCAAACCAGTTATTAAATTGTTCAAAGATATCATTTTCCCCAGATTTGGAGTCCCCAGAATTATCATATCAGATGGCGGGACCCATTTCCTGGAACGAAGTTTTGAAGCCCTGTTAAAAAAGTATGGAGTCAACCACAAAGTAGCAATGCCTTACCATCCACAGACCAGTGGTCAGGTTGAGGTATCTAATAGACAACTAAAGGCGATCCTAGAAAAAACAGTCAACAGAAACTGCACAGACTGGTCCGTCAAGCTTCCCGATGCCCTTTGGGCATACCGAACAGCCTATAAAACACCAATCGGGACAACCCCGTTCCGTTTGGTATATGGAAAATCATATCATCTTCCAGTTGAACTAGAACACAAAGCTTGGTGGGCCATCAAACAGCTAAATTTCGATCTTAAAAGTGCCGGAGAAAATAGACAACTCCAGCTGCAGGAGCTCGAGGAGCTTCGAATGACCGCTTATCAAAGTGCCATGATTTATAAGGAGCAAACTAAAATGTGGCACGACGGTCATATTAAAAGGAAATACATCGCCATCGGCGACAAAGTGCTCCTTTTCAACTCCAAGCTTAAGTTGTTCCCTGGAAAACTCAGAACAAAATGGTTCAGGCCCTTCACCATAAAGCATATATACCCAACTGGAGCTATCATAATTATAGAAAATAACGGAGGAGAAAGGACGGTCAACGGCCATCGTTTGAAAAAATATTACACTCCAGCAGATAAAATGCCAAGACACACCATCGAAATTAGAGACGCCACGTCGTCAGCATAACAAACATCAAAGCTTCGTCGAGCCAACGATGTAAAACCCAGGCGCTACTTGGGAGGCAACCCAAGATTTCAGCTTCTTCTTTTATTTTTCCGTTCTTTTATTTACCTTAGGTTTATATTCTGAACATATAAAAATTTCATATAACCAAAGCAAACATAAAAATATAAAAATCCTTTCGACCTTAACCCTCCCAAACGGTCCTGAAACCGTTTGACCTGGAGAATTTGTAGGGTCGACCCCCGATCCCTATAAATATAAACCCTACCCCCTCGTTCTTCTCTCTTCGACTCTCGAGCTTTCTCATACTTTCGCGCAAGTGGTGTTCCATTGCTTCCGTCCTCTTGCTCCCACGCAACCCAAGTTCCCTCTACCTCTGTCGACCTAGTTCTGTGTTCTTTCAAGGCAACCTCACCTCTGTGCCGCTGCCCTCCGCCTCAACAACCATCAACTGAAGGTAGTCCCGCCGTCGCCGACACCGGCATCCACCACCGCGGCAACCGATTCGATCTTTCCGCCTCCGCAACCACCATCTTTACCTCTGTCAACATCTTCGGCGCCGCCTTTGTCTTTATCACCGTTGGCTCTGCCGCGATCATCTTTACCATCACCTCTATCACCGTCAGCTCCACCTTTTCCATTGTCGGCTCCGCCTCTATTGACATCGGCTCCCCCTTTTCCATCTCCGCCTTCGTCTTTATCATCGCCGACTCCGCTACGATCCTTGTTTTTAGCCGGCCGCTTCACCCGACGTTTCACCTTCCAAACGGTTTCACCAAACGGTCCTGAAACCGTTTGGAACCAAACGGTCTTCAAACCGTTTGGGACAAAACGGTCTTCAAACCGTTTGGGACCAAACGGTCTTGAAACCGCTTGGGACCAAACGGTCTTGAAACCGTTTGGGACCAAACAGTCTTCAAACCGTTTGGAACCAAACGGTCTTCAAACTGTTTGGGACCAAACGGTCTTCAAACCGTTTGGCCTTCCACAATTGTTTAAAGTTTCATAAAAATATAAAACCACATAAATACAAATACAAATACAAATACAATTCTTTTCTAAAGCATGTCTTCTTACTCATGATTCTATACTTTTCAGAAATGGCATCTCCAGCTAAGCATGCCTCAGGAACTGAAGACGCTCCTTTCTGGACAAAGGAGCAAATGATGGAAGACCTGGTCAAACTCCAGAAGATCAGAGATGACTACAACAGGACTGGAAAGGCCCCACCAAAGGTCAAGATCATGGATGTCTTGTGTGACATTGACCGCCTCAACAAATGTCTAGCTGAGGCGCCTGAAGAAGAAATTGAAATATCCTCTAGTGATGAAGGCTCGGAATACAAGTCAAACTCCGAGGAGGAATCCCCAGCTGAAAAATCAAAGGGGAAACGAAAGGTCCAGGAAACCGCAACCGGACAACCCTCCATGAAAAGAGCAAGAAAGCAAGTCCGACCTGTCACTACAAGGGAGCAAATCCTGGCAGGAAACACTCCACCAATCACCACCTCCACTGCCGCTGCCGCAACCATCATTGTTCCTTCTTTCCCTCCCGTCACCACCACAACACCGCCACCAGAAAACCTCTACATACACATCGCCCCCTCCACCGACAAAATCTTAAAACCCACAAAGTACGTCTGCTCCAGCGTACTACTTAAGATGGGGATCCATGACCGACTTCTCAACATGCTAGACAAAGCCAACCTTGCAAGGTTGTGTTTGGTACCTGAGATCTCATATTATGAACCAACAACGGAATTCTTCACCTTTCTTAACAAAGAGCACGTCGACATCATGGATAGATCACAGGATGGAGGTGACCGTAGGCTGGTCACCAATCTTTTCGGCAACAAGGTTGTCATAACAGAAAACATGCTGAATGAAGTCTTTATTGACAACCAGGAGCAGCTAAAGAAAGCCAAGGTTGTGGGAACTGAGAATCCTAATTTCAACAGGCACATCTTTTGGAAATCTCTGACTAGGCTCCCCACCTATGATGCTAAGACATGCAAAGCATCGAATATACAATCTGGACTAGTGCGCACATTACACAAAATTCTCGTAGGCGCACTCTTCCCCAGGACAGAAGGAGGAAACGTTACAATCTCAGATCTCTTTGTTCTATGGTCCATTCTAAACGGATTGCCAGTCAACATTGGACGACATATGATCCAGAAATTATCTGCTTACGCCATGGGGAAGGAAATCTGCATGGGAGGTCATGTCACATCCATCATCAAATATCTCAAGATGGACAGACCTCTACCCAGATGCACACAAATAAAGGGCGACATCCTCACCAACGAACAAACCTTATAGAACTCCTTCATTATCAAGGAAAAGGATGTGAAACTACATTATGTTTTCTGCCCTATAGTCAAATCATCCAGAACCCTGCTACCGCTGCCGGAGCTCGCAGATTACGACAAGGAAAAGCTCCTCTTCACTGACGAGGAGCTTACCAAACTCATAGCTATGGTCAAAGCACCAGCAAAGAAAATAAAGGCAGGGAAGACAGAACTTAGCATCAGTGCCCCGACAGCTAGGACAACAAAAATTCCTGTGAAACGACCATCCACTAGACTTTCACAGAAACAATAGTTGTCAGGGACACCAACTTCCAAACCACATCCAGAAGACAACCCCCTTCCCGAAGATCACATCACCACCTCATCTTTAGACTCCTTCATTATGAGTTTAAATGCTGAGCTAACCGCCACCACCTCACCACCCTCCACCTTTCCAACATCCACCACCCTTCCTTTTTTCCCCACAACCACACTACCACCCGCATCTTCTTCTTCACCCCTTTTCCCTTCGGGTTCCCCCTTTTCCACTCCTACGCCCATCTTTACCACTTTCCCCTCCACCTCCACAGTCTCTACCACATCACTATCACTTCCACCACTTTCACCAGAGACACACATAGGACTTAACCTGGAAGAGGAATTTATCCACAAACGATGTTTAGATTGATTACTAAAGGAGTTTAGTAGTTCAATTAAACACTCACTCAATTGATAGCTCAGTATCATAGTGTTCAAGGTGTTGGACCGATTGATTGGGGTATCAGATTGATTGAAACTGTGATTGATTGATTGCACAGTCTGCTACCCCAACCGATCGGCTCATGGGATGAACCGATCGACTCCGGTTGGTGAACTGATCGGCTCATGTGATGAACCGATCGACTCAAGATAGGCTGAACCGACCGGTTCAAGAGTTGAACCGATCAGCTCAACTGGTCCAACTGAGCAAGTTTGGAAAGTCAGAAGACTATTTTGCAAATACAATTTGTTTTACTTGTACAAATTTGATTTGAACAAGGATTAATATTTGATTAGTTGGAAACAAATACAAAAGTCAATTTGAGTTGGACCAGGATCACGAACCGATCGGCTCAAAAGTGAACCGATCGGCTCAGGTGCCCCAACCGATCGGTTGAGGTGTGAACCGATCGGCTCAACTTCCCAACCGACCATTTCATGTATGAAACGATCGGTTCAGGTGGTGCAGTTGGTTGTTTTTTGGAAAATCCCGAACCCTTCTACTCCTATTTTAATCCTGCATTGCCCGGGGTAGAGAACCCTGTCCCATGACCTTCCTATATATATAGGGATAGTGGGGGCTTCTCAGGAACAACAACTCAGAACATCAGTTGCTCTGCAAAATTGTCGTTCTCTCTGGTTTTGGTAACTGAGAGAGTCCGAGCAAATGCTACCCGATAAAGGAGGCACAACAAGGGAAAGACAACTGCAGAAAAGCAACTGGTTGCAGGAGAGTGTGTCGGTGACTAGTACGCCGACAGGAGGGTGCGACTCCTTCTGATTCTTTATAGGACAAGGAGATCGGAGTTCCAGGTGGTCCGTGTGGACTACTTCAGAGGCGGGAGACTTCTGCCGCTCGGAGGACAGCTGTCAATCCCGACAGTCCCGGTGAGACCAGGAGCTGTCAGTCCCGGTGCGACCAGGAGCTGCACAGACACCGTCCAAGACCGGAGGTGAAGACCGCACTAGCTGCGAGATAACGTCGTCGAGCAAGCCTTGGGACAAGGTATGCCTCTACAAACCATCCTTCCTATTGTATAGACGTTGACGCGATTCCTTCGTTCTGGGTTTGGGAGAATAAAATTTTGTTTTCGCTGTCTTCTCTCTCCTCTAAAACCCAACAACACATGTGAGAATAGTGATTATAAAATAAGCATCACAAAAGTATAAAAAGAACATTAATTCAATCAAACAAACAATATTGTATGACATATTAAGAAAAGGATTTTCAATTAGGAAGGTTACAATTTAACTAGACTATCTTTCCCATGTTGTTAATAGTTATACTTGAAGCATATGATGTTTTTGAGTTGGAGTATTGGCAACATTATATATAAAGTCTCCTTATAGATCCGTGTTTATGAATAGTTGCATAGCCGTGTAGTCAGTACTTGTCATTTTCCTAATAACTTTGAATTGCTTCTAATATGACATGTGAGACACGCTTCTTTTCTCCGGTGCTAATATAAACAAAATATTGACAACTCTCTTACTTTTCGATTTAGATAAAAAAAATTCCGTCCCACATAATTCGTTCATCTCTCATCAAATAGAAAACTTAACCATTCCGATTATTATATTCCACGTATGTCATGTTTTGATTTTGTGAGCTCAGGTATGTCATGTAGGCGTTAATGTTATAGGACATTTGATGTGTTTTTCAAAATTTCAATTATATATGCACTCGCCCATTTAATTGGTATCACACAATTCGACACATAATACAAGTGGTAAAAGACATGCCAATTTAGCATATTATCACAATACCACACTTCCTCATTCTTCTATATATGGCACACAACTAATGCTTTACAAGAATAGTAACACCAGGGGATAAAAATCTGCATACACCAATGTTCTTGAGGGGGATGGATGGTCCATGTTAGGTAACTGAACAAGACCTTTTCAACCGTCTACATTAACAATACAATAAATTTCCAATAATTTAGTAACTCATATCATATAGGGACGCCTATCCTATAGGAGGCCTCCTATAGAAAAATGGTAGGAGACCAATCAGAATTTGTTATAGCATTAAAAATTTTCATTTTATTATTAAAAAGTTATTTTTTTCTCCATTATTTTTTTTATGAGTTAGATTTTTGATGTTTTTATTGGTTGTCCTATAGAATAAGTATAGGAAGCCTCCTATACTATCAGTTTTGTATCATATAGTATGACTTGCATGCCAAGAAGGTAACAAAGACAACTAAACAACAATGAACATTAGACCGGTCAAACGGGTGGGTGGGTTGGGTTTGAGTTGGGTTATTGCGGGTGCGGGTCTGGCGGGTGTGGGTCAAAAAGATACACTTCTAAACGGGTGGAAGAAAAGCACACCCAAACCCGACCCAGCGGGTTGCGGGTTGCCCGCGGATGCCCATATAAAATGTGTACAATCAACAATAAGTTACCAGTTGCTTTGTTTAACACTAAAAATAACATTTGAAACAGCTTGTAACTATTGTTTTTATGTCAAATATAGTGCAAAAGAACCAACCAACTACTATGTTTGACGTCAAACTATTCAATTAGTTTTTGATATATGAAAAAGTAGCACCTAGTTGTATGTTGATATAAATTAGGAAAATTGATGTAGTTTTCATAGATAAATATCACAAGAAAAATACATAATTTTGTCATGTAACATTAGACATTTCTAATATTACAAGTATTTGTTATTGCCTATTACAAACACAAAATAAAGAGAATACAATTGATGTTGGTAAAGGTAAAGAATTAAGGTGTACAAAAAAAGCAACATCTTTTAATAGTTGTGTGTATATTATGTATATGAATATATTTACTTCAATTAACTGGGTCACCCGCGGGTGCCCGCGCATCACCCGCGAAACCCGCTTAATAAACGGGTGGGTATGGGTTTGGGTGATTTTCAGCGGGTGGCAAATTTTACCACCCAAACCCAACTTAAACGGGTCGACCCATGGGCGCCCGCGGATTTTGACCCAGTTTGACAGGTCTAATGAACATGTTATCACAATACTAGCTTACTCGTTTCGAAACATCAGTCGAACTTTTCATATACTACATGCAACTTGTGCTTTTGAAGAATATAAACGATATGCGACTCTTCATTTTACCGTTATAGATTAAGGATAAGATATATGATCATCAACTTAAGAGAGCCATTTTGGAACTTTGTTCATAAGCCTTTTTGGTACTCAACAACTATGATGCGTTTAAAACAATATGGAAAGTAATAATTTATAACCAAAAGAGAATAAACTTAAAGGGGGTGAGGGGATGATTTGGGAGTAAGAGGAATAAGAGATCAACATGAAGAGGGAGACAAATATCAGGGACAATAAGGTAACTAATTAAAACAGCAAATATATAGAGCAAATGAGCGCTTAGACTGGGGGTAGCCGTGTAAAATGCCAATGAGCCGTCATTACATAATCAATCTCTCTCTAATGGATATCTTGGGTCAATGAGAATGACGATGACGACCTCGCGCTTTCTATGGAGTAAATATTATTTTTGTGAGGTAGCTTTCCATGGAGTAATTGAATACTAATATCATCACAGATTCACAGGTCAGGCACGCTACTTTTGATTGGACTTCGCTTTCCTCCCCTGCCTTTACCTCGCCGTTAGGTCAACCGGTGGTGGCAGGCAGCAGGTTTGGCTGCTGCCATCCGTTGGTGCCCAATCCTCACCCGCCCGTCTAACCGCTCACCAACTTTACTTTGCCATTCAAGACCCGGTCCAGGTCTCCCTTTCTCTCTCCTCTCTCCTCCCCGTTCTTCAGGTCAGTCGACTCAGTCTCAGTCCACCATCACACGCTCCACCGCCTCACTGACGCCACTCCCCACGGGAAGGAAAGACCGGAAGAGTTAGATAGGAGACACCCACCGATGCCCTACTACCGCCGCCATCTCCAGGACGGCAGCGGCTCCGTCGAAGCCGCTCCGCCTAACCGCCCCAATAGCAAACCAACCCGCGCGCTGTACCTACGCCACCACTACCTTGTCCCCATCACCGCCGCAGCGGCAGCCGTGGCGCTGCTTGCGGTCATCGCCGGGTTCTTCCTCTGCAGGTGGCGCCGCCGCAGGAAGAGGGCGTCAAAGACCGCCCCGTCGTCCCCGCACTCCTCGTCACGGTCCCCGTCGGTGTCGGATCTGAAGAAGGCGCACCAGATTCAGCAAGGGAAAGGAGGGGTCCAATTGTCCCTACAGCAGCAGGAGGAGCAGCCGACATCTTCCGGCCCGAGGCGGTTCAGTTATGACCAGCTCCGGCGCGCGACGACCGGGTTCGCGCCCGCGAACAAGCTGGGCCAGGGCGGGTTCGGGCCGGTGTTCAGAGGGGGCTTACCTTTGCCCGTCCCCCCAGGAGGGGTACTGATGGAGGAGGTCGCCGTCAAGCTCATGGACTCCGGGTCGCTTCAGGGCGAAATCGAGTTCCAGAACGAGCTCTCCCTGGCGGAATCCATGGTGCGGACATCACCGGATGGTAAAATTAAGCCCGAGGCTGATGGGGACGAGGAGGTGGAATTGATCCGGCGCCGACTGGAAGTGCGCAAGCACGTCGTGCTACCAATAGGGTTCTGTTCCGAGGACGAGCCGGAAGACGAGCGGGAGGCCCGTAGGCGCCAGCAGCGGGATAAGAAGAAGAAGAAGAAGAAGCGGAGGAAGAAGAAGAAGAAGCGGCCGGGCTGGTTCGACCCGGTGAAGGACGACGACTCTGATTCTTCTGATTCCGATTCCGTCCGGGTCGCTAGCGAGCTCGATCTCGAAGAAGGCGGCGAGGTCATCAGGAAGCGCGTGCTTCTACTGGTCTACGAGCTGATGCATAACGGCAGCCTCCAGGACGCACTGCTGATACGCAAGTGCCCCGAGCTCATGAGCTGGTCCAGGCGGTACGCGGTGGCCATGGACGTTGCAAGGGCGCTCAGGTTTCTACACACCAGCGACCCGCCCGTGGTTCACGGGGACATCAAACCCAGCAACGTGCTCCTCGACTCCCGATTCAGCGCCAAGATTGCCGACTTCGGACTAGCTAGGCCGCTTTCGGCTTCCGCTCCGTCCCCGGATGCTGCTTCTCCGTCCGCTGGACATCACGGGATTGGTAACATTTTTACCCAAAAAGGGGACGCCGCCGATCAGATTGGGAAGGACGCCGGCGCGGTGATCATTGGTATAGGGGCAGGCGGCGGTGTTGGTGACGATAACGAATCCACCTGTACCGCGGCAGAGACGGAGAGCACGTTCACGGGTTGCGGAGGGGGAGCTATTACAATCGACCTCGGCGGCCGTGGATCCCCAGAGGACGATGGCTGTCTTAGCTTGCCATTTCCAGAAGGGGAAGAACCCGGGTCCCCAGATATATCCCCGATGCGGCTGGAGGTCGCCTCAGCTTGCGAGGTCGGAGTGTTTGATCGGCTCAGCGTGGACAGCGGAGTCATTGATGCCGCTGGTAGCAGGAAGGCCGGAGGGTATGCCAATAAGAACGTCTCCTCCACGCAGGACGGGTGGTGGTGGCAACAGGACACTGGCGGGGCAACGACCACCAATTCAAGCAGTGGTGTGAATGAGTATGTGATAAAGTGGATCGGGTCGGAGGTGAGGAAGCAGCCACCCAAGGGTAGCAGCAACTGGGCCACTGTCGGTGACGCATCCAACGGTTCTGGTACCGCGGCAGGAGCACCAGCGATGGCGTCGGCTTCTAGTAAGAAGAAGCAACCAAAGACTGCGAGAGAGTGGTGGGCGTTCCTGGACGACGAGCGGCTGAAGAAGGGCTTAAAAAGGGGGAACAGCGGCAGCAGCAGCCAAAATCAGAACCAGCGGCGCGTGCCGCGTGAGTGGTGGCGGGAGGAGTTCTGTGACGAGTTGGCACGGAAGAGCAAGAGGAAGCAGCAGCAGCAACAGGTAAGGGCTACCAGCCCGACCATCCGAAGCGTCTTAGAGGATCCTCAGGCAACGCCTCTCGACCGCCGTAGTAAGCAGCATCGCCGTCGGCGGAGTTGGAGTAGGGGCAGCCGGGCGAGCTCCGACTGGCGTGGCCCAGACACACCCAGCGGGCCCCTCGCCGGCCGACCTAGCCACGAATGGGGCGGCAGGGTGGCAGCGAGTGGTGAAATCCCCCGGAGCTGCGCCGTGAGCAGCACTCCAAGTATGCGCGGCACAGTGTGCTACGCCGCGCCGGAGTGCGGCTTGAGTGGGGAACCCCCATCGGTGAAATGTGACATCTACAGCTTCGGCGTGCTGTTACTGGTGATCGTGTCCGGTCGAAGGCCGCTACAGGTGACAGCGTCACCCATGTCGGAATTCGAACGGGCCAATCTGATATCCTGGGCGCGAGGCCTTGCGTGCAGGGGGAAGAACCTGCTGGACTTGCTCGACCCGGGGCTTCAAGGGCCAGTCGATAAGGATCAGGCACTTCTGTGTGTCACGGTGGCACTGCTCTGCCTCCAACGATCGCCGTCGCGAAGGCCCAGCATTACCGATGTGGTTGCGATGCTGTCCGGGGAAACCGAGCCGCCACAATTGCCAGTCGAGTTCTCGCCTTCGCCGCAAATCTCCAACTACGCCTTCAGGTCGTCCAGGGCCAGGAGGAAGACTGCCCGATGAGTTGCCGTCTGGGGCCGTGTGGGGGTGATTTTTCCGGTATAGAGGTCTTGTTTGTTTGTTTTTTCCAAAATGGGGCTGGTTTACTTCCAAGAGTTATCATGTCTATTGTGAGGTGACTTGTGTACAGAGAGGCCGTGGAACAAGCAAATTCGAAAGAAAGATTAATCATACAGGATTCGTTCCTTTTTTGGAGAATGAAGTTATTACAGTAGTTCTCAAATCATTTAAAGTAAATGTCATTAAATCACTCAACTTCTGGAAAAAGACCAATCGGTGATGTCAAAACGAAGTTTAAAATGTGAATTTGACCTTGTTATTTTTTTAAAAATACTAGTAATATTATTTCACAATACTTGTTGATACTTATTGAAGCTAACAAGGAAAAGGAAAAGGTGAAGACCTAAAATAAAATCGAATCAGTAGAGGTTTGGTGTAAGAATACAAGTACGAAAAATCATATTGCTTGGGATGGAGTCCACATCACATGCTAAGATTTTGAACGAGAGGCTACGTGAGTTCTTGCTTGGGATGACCTACTTTACGGGAAGAGTGAGATTATCACTATTTCAAAAAAGAGTGTATAAGATAAGCGTCAAAATACACCTTGGAGTACATAGGCAGTCGTCTCAATACTGAATACGGAATGGTGCTAAACCCTAACAAAGATGTATGTACTTATAGATGTAGAACGTAATCGGATCCTTATTCGGATCTCATTAACCAGGTCGTTGAAAATCAGATCAATGTAATTCTTCAAGGCACACAACATCACATTCATAGAGGATATAAAGTATAATTCGTGGTATGGCATCCTAAAGAAAACCTTAAGAACCAATCTAGTGCCATTTAAAGATTGTGTAGACATGTTGATGTAAGTGCCATAGTACTCTTATATAGATAAGTAGCTAAATGAGTAGTTGTTAACCTCGCTATGGTAAATAACATTGGCAAATGAGAAACAGTCAAATAGAAATCCCAATTTTTAGTTCTTTATAGTTACAAAGATAAGATAATGAAAACTTAAATCGCTATAATGTAGCATGACTCTGTTTTAGTCACAATGTTGTTTTGCTTTCTAACCTTAGTGTTTTCAAGAGAGTTGGTTTTTATTTTTTTTTAACGTAATATACAACATGCAAGCATAACCATAGTGTGCCAAATGAATATCTTTGAAAGGACTATTTTGACAATATGTGCACGACTATTAGAAGTTGATGATTAAAATATTATCATCTTCCTTTAAATGCAATACTTTGTTCTCTTTGTACTATTGCTCTACTCGTCATCATATACATTCTTATACTGATGTGGGAATTCATATGCAACTAATCTTTAATACTCTTATATCAAGGGTCATTTTTGTGTAATTTATTAAGCAGATGTCCCTCCTAGGTATAGTCGTCTAATTATTGAGTGCTAATTATTTGAATGAAGATCTAACAAAGTTACATTGCCTGTTATCGGTGTCCAAAATGTCAACCTCTAATGTGTACCAATTAATGCGCAGAAGAAAGTTTGATGCTTTAAGGGATGGGCGGTAGTAGGATCCTCCTTAAGTTTTTAACAACTATCTTTATAAAGTGCACACTTCTTAGCCAAGCTTGAACAAAATATATGTTATTTCCTTGCGTCATTAATTTAACCGTGTCTATTTATTGCAAATCTTATTTCCAGCATCACACGCAAAAGCATATGCAATTAATTTTGTTTGACATGAAAATTTTACAAAATGATGAAGAAAGAACTGGGCATGAATTCTAGATGTCAAAGATTCACTAAAAATGTCAAAGCTTAGGCCTTCGGAAAGCATGGATATTAGGATCTCCATTGTGGGTATGAATTGTTAATTATGATATTAACTTCATTTAAGCTCATTAGATACAAGGAAGTCCTTCACAATGAACATGAAATTAATATTTTGGTAGTGTAATATTAATTATTTAGAACCTTTGTTGTGGAAAGGAATGACCATAGTAGATTTTTCTATATATAGATTCGATAAATAAAAAACCACAAGGGTCCGCTAGCATTATGAAGGTATGCTAAGGTTTATAAACAAGTAAGGATGTATTTATCGATTTGCTCGTGTGTGATTAACAATAGTGTATTTTCTTAGGTTCATATGATGTGAATCGATACAATCTGCTAACTAAGATGAGGATTATCAAACAAAAAATAAAGAGAGGGGCAATAGAGCACTAGAACTCGATGTGGAACTATGTCATAAAGAGGCATCTATATGACATTGGCAAAAAAACTTGCTAATACAAAATGAAACAAAATTGGATGAAATAAAGCATCTTCAAAAACTTTGTAGAATATAATCCTCAAAATATTAATTTTTTTGTATCTGTATATTTGTTCCCTTTGCCAACTAGTGAAGCCCGAGTTGGTTAAATGTTTGATTTTGATTGATAACATATTTTATCTTCTCGATTGTAGTTGAAGGAAGTCTTCTATGTTGTGTTCTACCAATTTTTGATAGAAAAAAATAGTTGATTGTCTTTAATGTTAAGTTACAGTGCAAGCAAATCAATGCCATTTGTACCCTTTTCATGTGAAATGTCATTGCTAAGCATTTCCTTGTGTGCACATTCAAAGGTGTACAACAATAGCATGTGAAGTGTGTTATGATCTTTTGATGTAATGAAAGGACCAAGTTTATTGAGGAAGATAGCCATTTTCTCTGAGATGTTGTGTTGACCCAGAATATCACTACCCCTTCTACCTACACATGAGAAAACTGCAAACATTTTTACAAAGTCTCTCTTTGGAAAGAGTTGAGTTGTGTCACAATCTAGGCATGAATGATATCTATGCTCCAGCTTGAGGGCGAGTGTTGAGATATATTTGTCTCCAGCTATTGTATTTTCTTTGTTTTTTGTTTTCTTTTTACTTAAGCCTTATGTAATATGGGCCTAAGTATAATAGTCTCATTGGGATTTGATGTTTACTATTGGTATGTCCGTAGAGCCAATCATATGATGATTGTAATGGCATGTCTTGTAAATGATTTGATTAATAATAAAGACAATCTTCCAACTTATTCTATTTTATTCAGTTATGAGCTAATAATATAACATAATAAATGTCTAAAGAATGATATCACTCGATGATGTATGTCTTCAGGTTGAGGACATGAACAATGAGATCATACAAATGTTAAGAGTATATGTATTCTTTATATGTCCCTATTCAGATATTATTGTGTAAGGTTGATAGATAGCTTAAACACTTAAGACTAGAGTGTGTGTTGGTTGATGATAGAATCTCATTAGTCATGCTATATGATATCAAACCAAGCACATAGATACTTGTTATAGAATAGTGTATTGACAGACCCACCTTGAGAGTCATACATGAAAACCATGATTGGTAGTCAGAATCATTTGTCATAGTGATGGTTGTGATTGTGGTTTTAGACCTAAAATCACAACACTCATCACATGTCGTTCGATGTACTTCGACATCATCCACCATGACCTTGAAAAAGGGTTTCCATAAAGGTGGTGCTCGAGTACATTGTGACACATGGGGAATACTATGAGTGATATAGATGGGATTTGTCCCTCCTATAGAAGTATGATATATTGGCCACTTGATAAGAGAGACCAAGAAATGCATGGCCATGTGCATGTGAGTTAATATGTGATATTGAGCTTACATATATCTCAAACAGTGTGCTCTAGTTCAAAGAACATGGATTGAAAGGTGAAGAGGATGATGGTTACATGCCTCGAGTTCAATCTGAGTATAAGAGACAAAGGAACTATACAATCACTATAACACCAATGATTGATTGTAGGTTAAATCTTTTCTCCAACCTTCTAATTATTTGAGTAGCCATGATGTCTTTCTAGATATCATTCATTGCTTTTGATGTCAAAAGTTGGTTATGGACATTCACTTCCAACATAACTTGGAACTTGTATGGTCACACACATAGGATACACCTGGAATAGGAGTTTATTCATCACCTGGAATAGGAGTTTATTCATGAATGATGTTTAACTTGATTACTAAAGTGTTTAGGTATTCAGTTTAAACAACAAAGGTTGAAAGTTGACTGACTGGATTGTGAACCGATTTGTTCAAGTGTTGAAAAAGTGTCAGTTTAATTGAACCAACATTGGCAATTAGAACCATGAGACGGCCAATTCAACAAGTGAATAGATCATCTCAGGTCTATGAAATGACTGATTCAGGTTGTGAATCAACTATTTGGTTGATCAATTAGATTAGATTCAGGATTGATGTTCATGTCATATTGTTCATTAATCAAAAATCAATTTCCAATACAATTGGTATTGGAAAATTTAGTGAAACAACCAGTTCAAGTGTTGAACTGATCGACTCACATATATGACAATCGATCAGTTCAATATTTAACCGACCATTTCTCCTTTTGTGGGCTGAAAAAATTCATGAATATTATGTCTCTTCGACTCCCGCTTAGACTAGAACTACCCTAACTCTCCTATAAATAGAGGTGTAGTCGAGGCCTTTTAAAGATACAATAATAGCTCTGATAATTATTGTCCTCTCTGGTTGTGGTAACCAAGAAATCCTGAGAAATTCCTACTCATCAAAGGGAGGGATATCAAGGGAAATACAATTGGAAGAGCAAGTCAATGCTAGTATGCTGACTAGAAGAGACAACTCCTTCTTGTGATCTCATCTAGAATGACAAGAGTTCTCGACGATCTGTGTAGATTGCTACAGAGGTGAGGAGGCCATTTCCTGCCACTAGGAGGACATAGTCAACCACCAACCGTAGTGATCAATCAGGAGGCCGTCGTTGATAGTCGTTCAGGTGTAACTTGAAAAAGGTGTACGCTACTACAAGAGATTTTCGCTAGATTTGCTCTAGGATCAGGTATAAATCTTACAGCCATCCTTCCCATTCATAGTTGTTGACATGATCTATTGTTCGAAGGGGAATATGTCAGTTACATTTTTATTTTAGCTGCCTTATCTGATGTCATATTTCCCAACAGTGGTATCAGAGTCACGTCAATTTACTATTCTTTGGGATTTAATCGATGCGATCATATTTATGTTTCATCATTTGTTTATTGCATATGATGTGAATACTTAAAGTGATAAGTGCATACCCAATTTAATACCACATATGCATGTTCCAAACTAATATATATATATATATATATATATATATATATATATATATATATATATATGCAATTTACATGTATCACCCTAAAATCAGTTTTGACCGTTGATGGTTAGCATGGTTATGGATAATAACCCCTAGATATGTGTGCATTGTTGTATGGTTGTTATTCATGTTTTATCTTAGTTTGCATACCGAGCCTTTATCTTCTTTTTCATATGTAAAAGTATTAATTCTTTCCTTCCTAAGCTCCCCTAAAATGTAACTCGAGGTTCCCTTTATTACCATGTAATATGTTAAATAGGATTAAGATTGTTTTAATTCTTGTTATGGTAAAGAAGATGCTCGATACTAGACGAACCACGTGTTTCACAAGATGAATTGATAAGCTACAAGACTGAGGAGGACTGATGATAGGAGGAACTGAACTAATTGGATGGTGGTCCAACCGATTTACTGGAGGTGTTTAGACATCATTTGGACCATACGATCGATCAGACAAACCAACTGACCGACCATGAGGCGAGCCGGTCGGTTCAAGTGTTGAATCAATCAACCTAGATTGGTTCGATCACATATCTTTATCAACAACATGTTCTTAGGTGGTAGTAATTCCTTGTGGCTCCAAGGAATTACAATTTACATGGACATAACATGTTGGTATGTATCCCCAGAGAGCCAATCATATGATGATTGGGATGTGGCATTAAATAATTGATTTGATAATAATAAAAGGTGATTCCATCTATTGTGCTTGTCTGAGTCATGAGATGATGACACAGATGTAAGTTGATGTCTAAAAAATGATGTTACTTGATGATGCATGGCTTCAAGTACATGACTTAAACTATGAGATCATACAAATGCTAAGAGTGCATACATTCTTGTTGTGTCCCTAGTCGAATGTTATTATGGAAGAAAAATAGACAACAGTAATACACAAGACTACAGTGTCTGTTGACTAATGACAGAATATCATTAGTCATGATATATGATATCAAGTCACTCACACATGTACATATTATAAAACATTGATCAGATTGACCCACCATGAGAGTGATACAGGGAGACCATGGAATGGTAGTCAAAATCATCTCAGATAGTGATAATGGTGATTGTGGTTCTTAGACCTGAAGTCACTACACTCATCACATGTCATTGGGTATACTTTGACATCATCAAAATTAATCCTGAAATATGGGTTGACATAAAGGTGATGATTGGGTAGCTTTGACACAAGGGACTTGAGTGTGAGTGATGTAGATGGGATTTGCCTCTCCTATAGGAGTTTGATGTCCAAGGCCTCTTGATAAGTGAGAATGAGAAATGTACGACCATACTCATGTGATTCAATATATGATATGTGAACTAACACACATCTCAGACAGTCTGCTCTATTTTGAGGAACATAGATTGATGGAGGATGATGATTCCATGCCTCAAGTTCAAAACTGAATATCAGAGACAAAGGAACTACATGATCACTATAACACTAATCATGTATTTTAGGTTGAAGTTGTTCTCCAAATTTTTGAATTATTTGGGTAGCAATGATGCTTAACTAGGAACCACTCTTTGCTTGTGATGTCATAATTTGTTATGGACATTCACTACCAATGTAATTCTGGACCTATAGGGTCACACACATAAAATACACTTTGATTAAAGGAGTACATTCACAAATGATGTTTAGATTGAATGCTAAAGATGTTTAGGTATTTAATTAAACAATAGATCAACTTAATGGACTCAAAATCATCAAGTTCAAATGTTGGACTGATTGTTTGGAGTGTCAGGTTGATTAGAAATGAAATTGGTTGAGTTCTGCTAGAACTAGGGCACGAGATGACTGTCTTGTGTGATGGTCATGAGACGACCGTCTCGCATGATAGTCGTGAGATGACAGTCTCGCGTGATGGTCGTGAGATGACTGGTTCGTGGTCCTGAAATGATCAGCTTGTGTGAGCTAGACAACCAGTTCGTGGTCACAAGATGACCGACTCGCATGGCGATACACCCAGTTTGTAGAGAAATTTGTTGCATCAAGGATTAGTACCGATGTCATGTTGTGCATTAATTGGATTTGAATTGACAATTTTATTCATAATAGGAGACTGTGTGAGACAATTGTCTCACTATGCGAGACAACATCTCACTCACAAGACAACTTTTTCTCTATGTGAGATGACTGTCTTACGATTCACAAGTTCTAGAACATTCATAATTTTGGACCCTTTTACTCCCACACCAATCGAGAAACCTGACCTTGGCCTCTACTATAAATAGAGGGGTATTGGGGGCTTCCCAAGACATATAATTGAGAATCAATTGCTCTAAAAATTATTTTCCTCTCTAGTTGTGGTAACCAATAAAGAGCGCAAGCAAGTCCTACCCAATAAAGAGAGGGATAGCAAGGTAGAGAACAAGTGAGGATCAGTTGTGGGAGAGCATGTCGACAAATAGTACGCTAATAGAAGGGGATAACTCCTTCTCGTTGGCTCTGGTAGCACAATGTGGAGTTCCCGATGGTCTGCATAGACTACTATAGAGGTGGGAGGCCATCATCTACCACTAGGAGGACAATGTCAGCTCACAGTCTACGGCAAGACGGTAGGATCCCTGCAGATGTTGTTCCAGTTTGCTATCTGTGGTGAAGACCAGGAGTTGCACAGACACCGTCCAAGAGAAACTAGATAACAGTTGTGCATCTACAACGATGATGAGTATGTCATTGGACTTTCTCCAGGACCAGGTATAATTATATAGTTGTTGACGCAATCTACTGGTTTATAGGGAGGTTTGCAATAAAAAAATTATTTTCGTTGCCTATTCTGTCGCCCTATTTCCATATAGTGGTATTAAAGCTACATAAATCTACTATATTTTAGATTAATTGATATGATCGGATTTTGGATTTATCGTTTAATTATTGCATGTGATGCAAATAATTTCTTGTCCAATCAAATACCACGATAATCCCAAACTAATATATATATATATATATATATGATATATATATATATATGATATATATATATATGCAATTTACATGTGTAGCCCTAAAAGCAAGTTTTGATGGTGGACATGTAGCATGATTATGGACAATAACCCCTATTATCTTTGCATGGTTGTGTGGTTAGTTTGTCCTATTTTATCTCGGTTGGTGTCCTAAACATCTATCTTATCTTCCCAGTGTAAAATTAATTCTTTCCTACCCTTGCTCCCCTCAAATGTAACTCAAGGTTTATTTATAATCATGTAATAATAGGATAGTTTACTTTCCTATTTTGAAGAACAAGAAGAACATTATAACAATACCAACTGATTGTCTCATTGATAAGCCGATCGGATGGAGGACTGAGGAGGATTGGGAGGATGAGTCAAACTGACTGCCTGGTGGACCCAACCAATCGAGTGGAGGAGCCAGTAGATTGTGGACAGAAGAACCAGCAACCAGTGAGACGACCAAATGACCGGCCAGGAGGTGAGCTGATCAGTTCAAAGGTTGAACTGAACAACATGGATTGGCAAGCATGTATTTTCATCAACAATATGTTTCTGAAATATGATGTAGACCTGGGTTGTGGTAATTTCTTGTGTCTCCAAGAAATTACATTAGGTTGGCCATAACCATCACTTTTTGTTAATTACATGTTTTTGTTGTGGGATATAACATGTATATGATACGTACTATATATGTGGTGATTAGATAAAGTATATGTATTAATAAGTACAAAACCTCTCAAATAAAATATTAAGTCTAAGATGTTTTCCATTATCAACACACTTGAAAAACTTAATCAACCAAGCATAGGTTACGCCCTCATGTGGTGCCCTGCCTTTCTCGTAGAAGTGTGATGGTAGATATGTAGGTTCTGTCTTTGCAGGGTGAATATCTATCATGTTAGTTATTGGGTCAGGCTTAACTGGTGATTCTTAGAGTGTCTAAGCCTAGAGGCATGCAAATGATTATGACAAAGGGTTGCACATATCATCTATCCAAGAGTTGCACAAGATGTAATTGGCAAATATTGCGTACCTTAATAATTGTTCATGAGTGCCAGCGTTGGTTGGGTATTGATTGAATTGTTTTAGATCTTGGCCACTAGAAGTTTGTACACTGCAATCTACCAAATTGACACATGAAGGTTATCCGTTTGAATTAAATAGTGGGAGCAATAATTAGTTGAATACAAAATTAATATTGTTAACTTAACAAATCAAACAAATCAAAAATGTTTTGAAAATTGCAATATTTCTTTATAGAATTAAATGTCAAACACAAACACGTGTTATTTGCAACCAGTCCTTAAGAAGGATAAAATGGGATAAACTTCCACATCTGGTTTAGGCCTTTGAGAAGTGTTCTCAATCATCAGAGAAAGCTCTATTCCTTAAAAGACCAGAGCCAGAGGAACTCACTCCAAATACGCCTAAAGGCTAAATGGATGCTTATTGGAAGCATACCAATGATGTCATAAACATTGAGTACCTTATGCTTTGTTGTATGAACTATGAGTTGCATGAACAACATGAAAAACATGTATATTCTCTAGATAGTAACACATCTTAAGAATCATGTAAAGCAATCAAGATATAATGCCTCCAAAGTGTTGTATGAGTGCAAACTGACAAAGGGAGATCTAGTAAAGTCCTATTTTCTCAATATGATTAGGCATGTGGAAAGACTAGTATCTCTATAAAGTCAAGATTTGACCATGGGTATGATTTTATGAACCGTTGTATGAATCATCACTACTACAGAAACAATGTTCAGTGTCGCTTTTCTGGGCGTCGATTATCGAGGAAAATCGACGCCTATACTATTCAGCGTCAGTTATTTCGACAAACCGACGTCTATATTCGAAGACCAGCCAGACACGGGTATCACTTTGTATTCAGCGTCGGTTGCGTATAACAGACTGACGCCTAAAATCGCCCGCGAAGTCCAATTTTCGAGCGAAAACATTTTAGGTCACCTACAACGTCGGTGTTTTAACAATTCACCGAAGCCTATTTAAAATGAAAATTTGCGCGAAAAGTCCCACTTTCAGTGTCAGTCATCCTTAGATAACCGACGCTGATAATGGTTCCCGCCAAATAATTTAGGGAAAAGGTTGTCTAGTTGAGCGTCGGTCGTTTACTATCAACCGACGCTAAAGCATAATAGGCGTCAGTGTTGTAGATAACCGACATCTTTGACCAACTTAATAGAGGTCCGATCACCCGGCTCTTCCCCCTTTCTTCCTGTTTCATGATTCTCATGTGCACTGCTCATCGCCGCTCTCCCAAAATCGCCGCCTGGTACCTGCTGCTTCTCGCTCGCTGCCGACGATCCCTACTGCTGCTCTGCGTCGCCACCACCGCCTTCCTCCTTGCTTCATCTCCGCGCCACCTTTCCTCATTGCTCACGCCCTACTGCAGCACTGTCTTCTTCCTTGCCTCCGCCCGCTGCTTGCTGCTCTGCTCTCCAGGTATTAGTCGTAGCACCTTCTTCCTTGTCTTCTTCCTTGCCGCCCACTACTCCGCTCTGCTTACTGCTTTGATTTCAAAACCTAAGCACCTTAGCCACTTGGCTACGGTTACCTGGAAATTCAGTGAGATACCTTCTAGTTATAGAAGTCCTTACTTCACTTTTTTCCCGACTAAATAATCAATCAATTTCGTTAAAGACTAGTTAGTGTTCTACTTCTTTCACTGAGAACTGAGAAGAATGGCCTACCACGACCGTGTTGGGCAACACGGCCGTGGTAGGCCAACACAGCCACGGCCGTGTTTGCAGTTGGTAAGGATATGAACAAATCTATATGTAATGCTTTATGTAAATTTTAGGATACGAACAAATCTTTTGCTAGCATATATTTGTGCTTCTAATATATTTGTGCTTCTAATCCTAATTCAATTGTGATGAAACCCTAACATGTACATATCTATTATTGTGTTTGTTGGCCTAGAATCCCGTCCAAGATTTACTCATTAGGAGTAAATCTTGGATAGTCCCCTGTTTGAGACTGTTCTTGAACACCTAATCTCACTTAGGATGTAAGTGTATAATGTGTATTGGGTTTCGAGAAAATTTCGGTAGCATTTCTGCGTTTGTTCTCTAAGTACATATGTACTTAGAGAACAGCGGGGAAATGCTGCCGAAATTTTCTTGAAAACCCAATACACATTATACACTTACTAGTGAGATTAGGTGTTCAAGGATGGGATAGGTGGTACACATTTATTATATATAAATGACATCACATGTGTTTGTTGGCCTAGATAATAGGAGTAAATCTTGGATAGGATGTAAGTGTATACCCTAATCTTGTCATAATATATACATGTTTTCTCTTTGATCATAGAATGGATAGATCATGGATGTCCATTCACAATCGTTGCACCCCAAAGTTTATATCTGGTCTTGATCAGTTTATTAGATTTGCCGAGGAACAAAGGAAAAAACCTACATATAGGTTCTACTATCCATGTAGGCATTGTGGTAACAACTTGAAAGTCAACACTGGTGAGGAAATCAAAAGTCATGTCATGTGCAACGGGATTGTACAAGGCTATACAGAATGGCACTGGCATGGAGAGATATCAAACTCGAAACCAGTAGATGTCGATAGTAGTGCTTGGGTGGAAGAATAAATTGCCTCCGATGACGTAGATGTGAACGAACCAGTTCCAGTAGACATTGTTGATGCGATGTTGGATAGTTGTAGGGTAGAGCACACCGATCCACCTCCTATCTTTAGAAACATTGTGCATGATGCTGAGATACCGTTATACACAAGATGTGCTAAGTTTACGAAGCTTAGCGCTGTGTTGAGATTGTATAAGTTGAAAGCTAACAATAGATGGAGCGACAAAAGCTTCACTTCATTGTTGACTTTGTTGAAAGAAATGCTTCATGAAGGAAACGAGCTGCCAATCTCAACATACCGGGTAAAGAAAATGTTGTGCCCAATGGGAATGGAGGCCAAGAAGATACACGCATGCCCGAATGATTGTGTATTATTTCAAAAGGACTATGTAGATTTGAAAGATTGTCTAAAATGTGGTGTGTCACGGTATAAATTGACGACTTCGGGGGAGTCCAAAACTGGTTCTCCTGCCAAGGTGTTGTGGTATCTACCTATAATATCACAGTTTCAACGCTTGTTTGCAAATCCGAAAGATGCAAAGAATTTGAGGTGGCATGCAGATGTTAAGAAAAATAATGATGGGATCCTACGACATGCGTCTGATTCCCCACAATGGAAGAAGATTGATTTATTGTACCCCAAATTTGGTGAAGAAGATAGGAATCTAAGACTTGGGCTTTGTACAGATGGGATGAATCCGTACAGGACATTGAGCAGCCAACATAGCACTTGGCCAGTCATGCTTGTTATATACAATCTTCCTCCCTAGCTGTGTATGAAAAATAAGTATGTTATGCTATCGTTGTTGATATCGGGCCCTAAACAACCCGGAAATGATATCGATGTTTATCTTGAACCTCTGATTGATGACTTAAAGAAACTTTGGGCTGAAGGTGTGATGACCTATGATGCTTCAGGAAGAGAGACATTTCGTTTGCATGCTATGTTGTTTTGTACTATGAATGACTTTCCAGCATATGGGAATTTGTCTGGATATAGTGTCAAAGGAGCTAAAGCGTGCCCTATATGTGAAGAAAACACTGATTCAATAAGACTAAAACATGGCGGCAAGATTGTATATCTTGGTCATCGAAGGTTTCTTTCAAAATTCCATCCGTATCGTAGGAAGCGCAAAGCATTCAATGGATGGAATGATGAATGGAGTGCACCTAAACCTATACCAGGGGATGTTGTTTATGAAAGAGTAAAAGACATTGTCAATGAATTTGGTAAGAAATCACAATGTAGTATGGCCACACGGAGTGACAATTCTTCATTCAAGAAGAAGTCAATATTTTGGGATCTTCCTTATTGGAGTTCTTTGAAAGTCAGGCATTGTATCGATATAATGCACGTTGAGAAAAATGTCTGTGATAGCATCATTGGTACTCTGTTAAATATACCAGGTAAGACTAAAGATCTGAAGTTGATAGGTCTTAAATCTCATGATTGTCACACTCTAATGCAACAAATATTGCCCGTGGCAATTCGATCTATATTGCCGAAGCATGTAAGGTTTGCATTCACTAGACTTTCTTTCTTTTTCAACAGTCTATGCAGCAAAGTTATTGACCCTGATACTCTCGATTATTTGCAAAGAGAAGTGGTTGTTACCCTATGTCAGCTTGAGATGTATTTCCCTCCTTCATTCTTTGATATCATGGTACATCTTGTTGTCCACTTGACTAGGGAAGTGAAAATGTTGGGACCAGTTTTCTTGCATTGGATGTATCCCTTTGAACGATACATGAGCATTTTTAAAGGTGATGTTCGAAACCGTTATCGACCTGAAGGGAGTATTATTGAAGGTTATGTGGCGAGAGAGGTTATGGATTTTTGCAATGACTTTCTGAGTGGTAATAACACTCCTGTTAATGACAAGAATATTGAGGAGGGCAAAGGAATTTTGGGATCACAGGTGAAAGTAATCAACCGTGAGCATTTGGAACAAGCTCACTTGTATATTTTACACAACATGGACGAAGTGAGTGTTTATATCGAGGAACATACCAATTTCATCAAGAGACAACATCCTCGAGCAAGTTCAATGTGGCTTGCTAGAGAGCATAATAAGAATTTTACTAAGGGGTTTGAAGATAAAGTCTTACATCAACTATCTCAAACACCAAATGATATTACAGAAACTATCAAATGCCTCGCCTTTAAACCAAAACCGAATGTTATGTCTTATGAAGGGTTTGACATTAATGGGTTCACATATTACACAAAGCGCCAAGATGATAAGAGTGTCATCCAAAACAGTGGGGTCACTCTTCAAGCGTCGACTATGTATTTTGCAAGTGCAAAGGATAAGAGTCCTCGTGAAGCTAAAATGTCATATTACAGTGTCATTGAAGACATATGGGAGTTTGACTACATAGATTTCAGAATTCCATTCTTTAAATGTAATTGGGTTGATAACACCAAAGGAGTTATAGTGGATGAATTGGGTTTCACTTTGGTGAACTTTGAAAAGATTGGCGAGAAGGGTGAACCATTCATATTGGCATCACAGGCGAAACAAATATTCTATATCGATGATCCTGCAAATGATAAATGGTCGGTTGTTCTTCATGGTAAAAGACAGTTCATTGAAGATCATATAGATGAAGAAGAGTACTATGATAAGTATGATGAATCCAGTCCATTCTCAGTTGGGTTGCCAACTCCACAAAATATTGAAGCTATTGATGACTTATATGTGCGCGGAGATCACAATGAAGGATTGTTAATTGATAAAAGATCACAATTTTAGAGACATGTATGTTTGCTTAAACAACCGACGCCTAACATATAAGGCGTCGGTTTTCCTTAATAACCGACGCCCAGAAAAGTGACACTGAATGCTATTTTTGTAGTAGTGATTGAGAGTAGGGTAAAACTCACAATCGACTATTCAGTTAAAACAAGCCATCCATTGTCAACAATTAAACTCCTTAAGTTGATCATATAAAAGAAACCATCTAAATCACATTATTAGGACCAACATATTACATTAGCCATCATTCCACCTTAATGGAGGAATAAATAGTAGATCTTGACCATTGGGTCAAGTTCACATGTTAAAACCATCAATTACAGTATATGTTTGACCATTTCATCAAGTGACCCAAGAAACCATTGGTCTAAGGCTTAATTGATGCTAAAACTATATGATTAACTCACTATAGATTGTAGAGACCTGATCCACCAACATTAGTGATCCTTAAATCACTATAGGTTGTTAGATCAACAATATATTCATTAATCAGCATCAAATATCAAGTTGATGTCATCATTGATTGATATCATCAGTAGTGTACTTGATGATTGATCATTATACTTCTAATTGATCCAAAACCTGACCTAAGGGGTGACCATAGGTTGTCACCATCATATGAAACCTTTGATCACGACCATGAGTTGTTATGAAGACAACACCATAGGGTTGTTGCAATGGTACCATCATCGGGTCATGGTTTATAGAAGAAATCAGATTTAAACCCTAAAATTGACCATTGTTTGATAGGTGCTTAGCACCATAGGTTGTCAAAACAACCTGATCCAAGTCATATTGTACCTTAGGAATATCATACATATGATCACAGGTTCATATATAACTGAAATCAGAACAGGGAACATTATAAAAATCAAAATCCAAGTCAAGCATAGCTTTTTAGTGCATGGATCATCATTTTCAAGCAAGAACATGATCTAGAAAGCTTATGGTAAGCAATAAACATAGAGAAAGTTATAAAACTTGCCTCTAATGAGAATATGAAACCACACACAGAAGAAATCTGGAGCAGGTAGGGTAGAAAATCTAACAATAAGCTATGAATTCGTCCATCTAGCACCTTTCTTCATCAAATGAGCAAACCCTAAGCATAAGGAGCAAGAAAGGTGGGGTTTTAGGGCTTTAGAGAAATTTCTACCATGGAACACCAAGGTTTTGACCTGGAGAAATCTAGGAGGAAGGATAACAAAGAAATAGATGGAGGAAAGAAGGTAAAACTTACACTTTTAGGTCAAGATCACTAGAAACAAGCTGTATAGACCCAAAAAGGGAATCAATTGCAACCCTATAATTTTTTCCAAGAAGATCCCCACTTTCTTCTTCCTTGGGAAGAAAAATTCACAGATAAATAGAGGGAAAAAGAATCTGGGAGAAGGAGAGAGGTGGTGGAGAGAAAGTGGCTCATTTTGGTACTTGCGGATAAGTATATGTCACTTTAATATTAAGAAAAAGAAAAAGTTGAAATTCTAGTATATATCCAAGTGTCCATGTCTTTAAATTATTAAGAATACATAAGCACACACACAATCAGCTCTCCCACCGTCCCTCTAGACCTTCTTATCTTTCCTTTGTCGAAATTCCCAGCCAATCACATAATTCCTTAGTTGATAGCTACTAAAGGTAGCTCATCCATGAAGGGAAAAACTCTAAAATACCCTTGATGAAAACACCTTCAAACCATGGCTCAACTAGGATCCCCATGGCTCAAAAATCTCAAGAATGATAATATAACAACTAATGAACATAATGTATGTGACAAATTGCAAAGAAAACACCTCAATTGGGTAAATTGTAGAAAAGTTCAAAATGTACAGAAAATTGCATAACTTGCTCAAACAATGTCCAAATTGGACCAAATTTGAAACTTAAGCTTGTATTATGATTTCAAAACATATCAAAAGGTTATATTAGGGTTATAATCATTCACGTATGGTAATTAAGCTCATTCAACTCATTAAGTAAGTTCAAGGGCCTTACAACTATAAACCCCTAACAGGGATTTCACCCCCGAAATCCAAGGTAAACAGAGATGGGTACTTCCTATGCACCTCATCCTATTACCTTCACATGGTTACTTGCATATCATGGTGATTTCACATCATTCATACATATCTCATCTTGGGTCAGCACAAAAACCCCCCACATAAGAAGACATTTGCAAATATGGAACATAGAAACTTGTTGTGCCACCTGTACAAAGCTAATAGTAATGTTAAACTTTAAATTCTAGCTATCATCCTAAAATTATATCTATTATATCAACACATTACTCAAAAGTCATACTTTCTAGCTTTTTACCAATCATGCTATGTGTCACATACCATTCCTTAAAGCAAAAAAAAAGCAATGTATCCATCCCTTTTTTTTACACTGACACTAGAACTCTTGTCAGTTCTTTTTTAGCATCAAAAGAAATGCTGACGCTGGCAGCTGTCATTCCATACAAGGAAACATCATTCTTATTCAACCTTGTTAGGGGTGAAACAACAACACTATCTTCACCTTACTAGGATTTACACAACCTACTTAGAATACATATCATGATCCCACAAAGACACTTAATCAACCCCATCTCACTCTTGTTCAACTTGTCTCATAGGTATTGCTGCTTCGGCAACCCTAAGGTTTTTGAAGAAATATTGATCATATATATGACCATATTTGAAATACTTTGACATGTCATCATTTAAAGCTTGATATAACTTGTATGACATGACTGGAACACTCTGTTCCTCCTATTCATAAATTCTATTGATACATTGGTTAGTTTAAAGGACATAACTCTAAACTCATCATGGTCATGTGAATTATGTCATCTAATCTAACTCTTATGCATTGATATTTGATCATAGGTTTATCTTAAAGGAACACGGTATCTCATATCTATTGACCAACAAATCATCTATCCTTGATAGTGGTCTTTCCCAGCTATCATTGAACCATACACAACATTATAGAATCACTTTTTATAAACAAAATTTAGAGGGTCATCATCAACTCTCTCTCTCTCTCTCTCTCTCTAAGGGAGAGGAATACGTGGACTCATTTAATAAACATCTCCTACCTTCACATATTTCTCATATTATTGATACATCTTGGATACTAGGATTCATTACCTTGGTATCCACCTCATGCGCTATAAGGAACTCACATCCTTATCTCATCTACTTTTACCAACATAACAAATATCAAGACATATAAGAGGAGTCTTCCTAATTATTGGAAGGCTCAAAAGAAAAATCATCACAAACTTTATGATCATGGAACCATAGTCCAAACAACCTTATTCTATAATAAGATATCCATCCTCATGTTTAGAATGAATCAACAAATACCAAGTGGCAATGGTCCACTTGAAAGTTGTGCCCTAGAAAGGAAAGACACAAATGGAAACATACTTCCCACATCATAGTAGCATTGTTCAGGGTCACTAACAAAAAGGTAACCAATTCTATTTTCATTATGCATATTACAACTTCTTATGTATCATTTTACCTTTTTCATTTTTGGTCCCTTACCATTAGCATAGGAATCATCATAATTAACATATCTCATTACTCATTCCTTGATGACTATTTATCACACTTGGGTATGTTCTCATATTTTATTATGTTTTTCAACCACTAATCGACAGGTAAATCATCATATTCCACATTTTCTTCATTAAATCGGGATCATCTCCCTTAATTTCTTTCACATGCCATGTTGATTTTTCATTAACACTTTCTTACACACATAGGTTGGTCTAAGATTAACTCAGGTTCCACCTTATTTCTTTACCATTGTTCCCATTCATCTTCTCATTTTGTACTTGTTATAGGAGTTCTCTCTATCGTATGTGGATTTCATACCTTGATTCACTTTATAAGCATAGACTTATCTGTCTTTTACTTTATTATCTTCTTGAATCACATCTTCAAGAACTCCTCTTTTTCTTATTTTATTCAGATTTAGATTTCATGGTGTTGTATCCTTCTCTTATAGTTACCAAACATTCAAGTTTTGATAGATTATGATGTAATTTCCATCTTCTTTAAGATAGGATTGAGATATTCACACCATGATTTATTATTCGTTATGCTCTTTAGATTGTCTCAAAATGACTACTTGATCAGAGTAATAAGAAAAATAACAATCTAAAACTTCCATACTTACCTTTTCTTCAATAATTGAATACCTGGCCAGGGCACCCAAATACTGAGATTAGGTAGTATGCACCATATTTTTATGTCATATTCCTAATTTTGACATCATCCTAGTCCTAAGTCCTAGTGTCCCTATAGACTCAGTGAACCTAAAGCTCTGATACCAACTTGTTTCGACCCGTCACGCCAAACGAGATTACTCAAAACATAAAATACAATCAATCACTAATTAATCACATACCCAAAAATATGGATAAATTAAAATCGATTTCAACGTCAACACTCACTCAAAAACATTTGCATGAGAGTCCAACATCTCTTATATCCACACTATGCTAAGAATTTGATACAAATTATTATATTTCCTTAGCCACAACATATATACACATGAGAACAATATTTGTATATGCCACACAAACAAGCATTAATATGCTAACAAAATTTTGATTTGTTTGAAACACCATATACACAATTTTCCTGCCCGGACCTGAGAGTACATGGACGACTCTAGGACACACTAGACATCTAATCAACTTTCTCAAAGATTCATTATTGTAGTTCCTCTTTACTTCCATGGTTCTATTGTCGTCACTACCGATTACCTAAAAAAATGTGGTGAACCACAAGGGTGAGACCCATGTCCCAGCAAGAGATATAACCTCCAACAATGTTTATTGATTACAACATTTTTAAGTAATTAAATAGTTAAGCAGTTTAATTAGATCTAACAAATAAGATCAGTAGTATTGATGATTAACAAAATACATAAGCACAACTATCTGGATAAGCATGATTAGCAGTATATGCATCTCTATTTACAAAGGCATGGCTAGCATGCTAAATATATTTAACAACATGAGATATCTAGCATCAGGATTATAATTAGCCATAGCAGTATAGTTATCAACATAAGCATGGCTACCATATGTATGCATCTACGATCTAAGCATATCCACAACATAAGTATATTTACTATCTCTCAATTGCATTAAGCCTCATCTTTATGTAAAGATAACAAACAAGGGTTATCATTCAATGTGGAACGTCATGCATAACCCTAAACAAATGTGTTACACAGCTGTAAGACAACTTTTATTATGCCCTGGGGAATTTGAATCATACCATTCAAAGTCCAACCGACCCCTGCAAAGGGATATTTGGTTCCGTACAAGATCTAGGAGTGTCGGTATCCTAAGATCTCTTCCCCTCAGTCAGTACGAGTAAAAAAGGTAGTGACATATCAGTCAAAGCTGCCACCACAATGACATATAGTCAAGCCGAAAACCACTAGTCTGACCTTGGTACATGTCACGACACTAGAAACTAGGGTATTCAAACCCAATCACTGAGGTACAACCGCAATTGTCCTCTAATCACATCATGTTATAATCACCGAGACACGACCGCAACTGTTCTCAATCACATCAGATGTATGAGGCATGACCATAGCAAACCTCTACAATCTGCATTGTGGATGACAAGGATATATCCTCAACCTGCCACCCTCACATACTCAATAGTATGCACTCCGAGTTTCCCTTAGGAATACTTGTTTCACCATCCAGCAAGTTTTGACACTGAAGATGGCTCTACGATACAGGGCACTACATGATTAGAGTTGCACTTGATTAGTTATGCCAATTGGGTGAATTAAGGTTGCATCAAACAAGTGGACATACAAACCCTAAGTCACTTCTAGCAAGCATATAAACATCAAAACTTAGAAAGATATAAAACATATGAAATATAATTTCTCTTCTTATCGTCACATGGTAATATTTACTTGCCATTCATGAGACTATACCAGTCATCATGCTATCACAAGATAATAATCTTTTTCACAATATCACAGGGTATCAACCCTTATCAACATAAGAGGATTACACCTCATTTAGGGCTCAACCATGCCCAAAGGTCATTAAGACCATTTTATTATTATTCCCTGCATGATCATCATTAGTTTTGCATGCCTTATAACAAGACTCAACAACATTACTTACATATAATACACCAGATCAACGCAATATTGCATTAATGAGCTAGGAGATATTCATAAACAATCATAGCAGGGTTATATTAACATTAAGAACATTCCTTTATTACATCAACATGCAAGGAATCTATATATGATTAACTCTCATCATATTCATCATGCACATGTTTAACATAAGAAAGTATCAACCATGTGGCTATAATAACCACCAATTAACATATCAAGGTTATGATCATAGTAAGGAGGTTATTCTACCATCATTCCATCATATAAGAATGTTAAACATGAATACTCATGTTTATCTAATTGCATTAGAGTTAGGTTCAACATGATAAATTACATCAATGTTACTAATCAACACTCATACCCAAACCCTAACTCACAACACCCCCATTGGATCATGGATGCATAAGGTGAAGCATCACCATCACATTCCATACTATTCTCAAGTACGAACCCACACATAAATCAAGGTGTAACCATCAAGTTATAGAATACTAGGGTTTCAACAATAATAGAGTACTCCATGGTTGTATTAGTCATTCAAAGACTATTCATACCCAATTACCATCATTTAGTTATATTAAAGCTAGGTATAACAAGCTATAACTTATTAGGGTTACATATCAACACAATATGATTATCATCCCTTCCGTTCATATGAGTGAATAGGTAAGACTAACTTATTAAGGGTAACCCTCCATTTGATCCATCATTATTCAACCCATATCACCATACCACAATGTCACCCAGAACCACTTGGATGTTTAAAAGGTAAGACCTTTGATTGCGTACATAAGTAAACACCTTAGATAAACCACCTATGAAGTCCTTGATTTGTGATCTAGAAAGAATCACCATATAACCCTAGACATCCCTTGATTAACAACACAAAAAGTTCCATTGAGAGTAGGGTAAAACTCACAATCGACTATTCAGTTAAAACAAGCCATCCATTGTCAACAATTAAACTCCTTAAGTTGATCATATAAAGGAAACCATCTAAATTACATTATTAGGACCAACATATTACATTATCCATCATTCCATCTTAATGGAGGAATAAATAGTAGATCTCGACCATTGGGTCAAGTTCACATGTTAAAACCATCAATTACAGTATAGGTCTGACCATTGCATCAAGTGACCCAAGAAACCATTGGTCTAGGCTTGATTGATGCTAAAACTATATGATTAACTCACTATAGATTGTAGATACCTGATACACCATCATTAGTGATCCTTAAATCACTATAGGTTGTTAGATCAATAATATATTCATTAATCAGCATCAAATATCAAGTTGATGTCATCATTGATTGATATCATCAGTAGTTTACTTAGTGATTGATCATTATACTTCTAATTGATCCAAAACCTGACCTAAGGAGTGACCATAGGTTGTAACCATCATTTGAAACCTTTGATCACGACCATGAGTTGTTATGAAGACAACACCATAGGGTTGTTGCAATGATACCATCATCGGGTCATGGTTTATATAAGAAATCAGCTTTAAACCCTAAAATTGACCATTGTTTGATAGGTGCTTAGCACCATAGGTTTTCAAAACAACCTGATACAAGTCATATTGTACCTTAGGAATATCATACACATGATCACAGGTTCATATATAACTGAAATCAGAACAGGGAACATTATAAAAATCGAAATCCAAGTCAAGCATAGCTTTTTAGTGCATGGATCATCATTTTCAAGCAAGAACATGATCTAGAAAGCTTATGGTAAGCAATAAATGTGGAGCAAGTTATAAAAATTGCCTCTAATGAGAATATGAAACCCCACACTAAAGAAATCTCGGGTAGGTAGGGTAGAAAATCCAAGAATAAGCTATGAATTCGTCCATCTAGCACCTTTCTTCATCAAATAAGCAAATCCTAAGCATAAGGAGCAAGAAAGGTAGGGTTTTAGGGCTTTAGAGCAATTTCTACCATGGAACACCAAGGTCCTGACCTGGAGAAAGATAGGAGAAAGGATAAAAAAGAAATATACTGAGGAAAGAAGGTAAAACTTACACTTTTAGGTCAAGATCACTAGGAAGAAGCTTTATAGACCCAAAAAGGGAATCAATTGCAACCCTAGAATTTTTTTCAAGAAGATCCCCACTTTCTTCTTCCTTGGGCAGAAAAATTTGCAGCTGAATAGAGGAAAAACGAAGCTGGGAGAAGGAGAGAGGTGGTGGAGAGAAAGTGGCTCGTTTTGGTACTTGGGGATAAGTATATTACACTTTAATATTAAGAAAAAGAAAAAGTTGAAATTCTAGTATATATCCAAGTGTCCATGGCTTTAAATTATTAAGAATACATAAGCGCACACACAAGCAGATCTCCCACCGTCCCTCTAGACCTGCTTAGCTTTCCTTTGTCGAAATTCCCAGCCAATCACATAATTCCTTAGTTGATAGCTATTAAAGGTAGCTCATCCATGAAGGGAAAAATCCTAAAATACCCTTGATGAAAACACCTTCAAACCATGGCTCAACTAGGAGCCCCATGGCTCAAAAATATCAAGAATGATAATATAACAACTAAGGAACATAATTTATGTGACAAATTGCAAAGAAAACCCCTAAATTGGGTAAATTGTAGAAAGTCCAAAATGTACAGAAAATTGCATAACTTGCTCAAACAGTGTCCAAATTGGACCACATTTGAAACTTAAGCTTGTCTTATGTTTTAAAAACATATAAAAAGGTTATATTAGGGTTCTAAGCATTCAATTATGGTAATGAAGCTCATTCAACTCATTAAGTAAGTTCAAGGGCCTTACATGATCTTTTATGGAAAATGTCTTATAAACTATACTTGATAGTTGTAGAGACAAATGTTTATGATTTGATGACTCAAACGTCGAATAGAGAACATAAATGAGAAATGCATTTCTAGAATCCATATGATGGTTATCTAGACTCTTTTGGTTATTGAACCAACATAGACATGCAAGTTCTATTTGTTGTCAATATGACAAAAGTATCTTCACCAGATATAGTGGGAGAATGAATATTCTATTAGGGATAGTACACGTTGATGTACATAAGACCTTTAGAATAAATGATAAAGGTAGTTGCAAGTACTTCATTATATATTTACTGATGTAATTAGTAGATATGGAAGTTTGTATTTAATGAAATAAAAATCTGAATCTCTTGAACTGTTCAAGGAAATTGTGATTGAAGTTTGTAAAAAACTTGGTAAAAGTATTAAGATACTTTGATATCATCAATGAGGAAATACTTTAAATCAAGAGTTTGAGGACATTCTGGAGAGATCGTGATAGTATATCACAATGAACTCCATCTGAAACATAATGACGTATCAGAAAGAAGGAATCACATCATATTGGTCATGGTGTGATAATCAATAAATCTAGATGATCTTACAATTTATTTGGGAACATGCTTTACACTAAACAATGTACTGTCTTCAAATTAGTTCAAAAGACGCCATATGAGATATGGCATGAGAATTGTCCAAATCTTTTATAGTGATTAGGGATGAATACCTATATAAGAAAATTATTTCTTAAAGGGCTCTTTCCACAAATCACATAAATGTTATTTTGTGAAAATACTACTCTTATCCCAATCCAATAATAAAGTTGTTTGTTAATTTGGATAATTGTATTCTTGAAAAGGAACTTAGTTCCAAAGGAATCAGTGGGAGTAAAAGTAGAACTCAAAATGTTCAAGATAGATAAGAAAACATTGAACCTAAAGAGGTATTGTGGGAACAATGAGAATCACAAGTTGTTGTGGAATCTCAAGTTCCTTATGTAACACAATACCTCATAGTTTTAAGTAGAAGACACCTTGAGTTTGAAAGATGATGATGTCATATAACTTAAGAAGGTAGTGAGTTGATCATAATTATGAGTCAACCATCTACATGGAAGCTATTGAGGGGCCAAAATATGAAACAATGAGATCCAACATGGACTCCATGTTTAACAACAAGGTATGACCATGGTGGATCCACCTCAAAGGGTAAAACCCATAGGGTGCATTTGGGTTTTTGTAAGAAGACCAACATGAAAGGGTAAATTGGTTGAAAAGATTTTCAAATTAGTTTAAAGTGTTGAACATGATGAAGTCTTTCACTGGTTACATTGTTAAATCAATCTGGATCATGCTTCATATTGTAGCTTATTAAGACTAGCGAGATTTGGCATACAGATGTTAAAACTGCATTCTTTAACTGGAATAATTATAAGGATGTGTATGTGACACAACCTAAAGGTTTTATAAATCTAATAATGCAAATAAAGTCTATAAGCTACAAAGGTCAATCTATGGATTGAAGCAGGCATCTCAAAGTTCGAATCTTTTATATTACAAGACAGTCAAACAGTTTGACTTGAGTCAAAATGAAGATGAAATTTGTGGTTCACTACTACAGAAATGGCTTATAACGTCACATTTACAGGCGTCAGTTGTATACAAGAAACCGATGCCTAATCCCTAAAATGTCGGTTGAATGCACAAACTGACATCTATCTGTGAAGAGCGACCAGACACGGGTATCACTTTTTATTTAGCGTTGGTTCCTTAATAAGCAACTGACACCTAAAATTGACCACCAAATCCAAATATTCCAGTGAAAAAAATTACCTCTAGAATTTAACATACAATGTCGGTTGTTAACAAAGAAACTGACGACTAAAGGTTTTTCATGAGACAGAAATTTGGCCCATTTTTATTGTCAGTTATCTTACAATAACTGACGCCTATTGTTTTCACGCGCTATCCCCGTAAAAATTTTCACCTTCCTTTGGCGTCGGTTTTTCTACGGAAACCGACAACTATGGTCATAATTCAAGAACATTTATTTTTTTCGGCATATGTAGATAGACGTCGGTTTTTCTAGTTGGAACTGACGACTATAATTGAACATATGTGTCCATTTTTTGGTGGTAACTGATGCCTATCATTTTAAGCATCATTTTTTAAAATAATCCACACCTATTGTTAACTTAATAACACCTGTGCGAGCCAGACTCTTCCCCTTTCTCTATTTCATTCCTGATTGAGGTTAGGTCCGGCGATTCCTTGCTCATCACCACTCGTTGCTCCTCTGCTCACCACCGCTCGCTACTCCTCTGCCTGCTGCCTCTGCCACTCACTGCTCCTCTGCTCGTCACCGTCGTTACCGCTCACTGCTCTGGCCGCCTGCTAGCTCTCCTGCTTGCTGCTCCAGCCACCGCTCCCTGCTCCTGCTCGCTCGCTCGCCACTGCCGCCGTGAAGGTACCCTTCTTCCTCCTCTTCTTCCTCTGCCAATAACCATTGGCTGGCCCCTATCCTCAGGGTGTGGGCAATGGGTTGGATCTTAGACCAATCCTCAAATCAATAATTTTTATACATGTTTGAGTACATTAGGGTTCTAATCTACCCTTTTGTCCTATATTTGATGCTAATTGTGCATATATGCTGAGTTTGGGACTTTAGTGATGGACTTTATCCTAAGTTGCTATTTTTTCATGTAATATGAACTCTAGTCTCATCTATCCTATCTTGGAAATCAGTAGTACTTTGATGGAAATCAATGAGCTTCATCTTACTCTTACCTAAGAAAAGCTTCTTCTTAATCTCTTATACATCACTATATTTAAGGTTAGTCTGTCTATACTAGAGTGTGGGGATTAACCATGTTGTCTGTAGTTTATAACATTGCATTGTGAATCATTGAATGTTTGAAACTATTGAATTCTTGATTTATTATTTAATAATGCTCTATAGATTAGGTACTTATCATATCTTAATTGGACTAAAATCCAAATCGGCCTTAAGAAAAAATGTCCTTAGGTTCGATCCTAAAAATTTAATGTGATCAGACCCGCCTACTTATGAGTGGTGTTATATTTTGTTGGCCTAGAAACCCATCCAAGATTTACTCATTAGGAGTAAATCTTGGATAGACCCCGGTTTGGGACTGTTCTTGAACACCTAATCTCACTTAGGATGTAAGTGTATAATATGTATTGGGTTTTCAAGAAAATTTCAGAGTAAATCTTGGATAGTCCCCGGTTTGGGACTGTTCTTGAATGCCTAATCTCACATAGGATGTAAGTGTATAATGTGTATTGGGTTTTCAAGAAAATTTCAGCAGCATTTCCCCATTTGTTCTCTAAGTACATATGTACTTGGAGAACAATGGGGAAATGCTGCCGAAATTTTCTTGAAAACCCAATACACATTATACACTTACTAGTGAGATTAGGTGTTCAAGAATGGGATAGGTGGTCCACATTTATTATATATAAGAATGACAACACATGTATTTGTTGGCCTAGAAACCCGTCCAAGATTTACTCATTAGGAGTAAATCTTGGATAGTCCCTGGTTTAGGATTGTTCTTGAACACTTAATCTCACTTGGGGTGTTTTAACCATTTATTATATATAAGACCTTAAACCCTAAAGTTTTAACCATAAACTCTAATCTTTTAACCCTATACCCTAATCTTGTTCTAATATATACTTGTTTTCTCTTTGATCAAAGAATAGATAGATCATGGATGTCCATTCCAAATTGTTGCACCCTAGAGTTTATTTCTGGTCTTGATCAATTTATTAGATTTGCCGAGGAACATAGGAAATAACCTGGAGATAGGTTCTACTGTCCATGTAGGCATTACTGTAACAACTTGAAAGTCAGCACTGGTAACGAAATCAAAAGTCATGTCATGTGCAACGGGATTGTACAAGGCTATACAAAATGGCACTAGCATGGAGAGATTTTAAACCTAAAATCAGTGGATGTCGATAGCAGTGCTTGTGTGGAAGAGGAAATTGCCTCTAATGATGTAGATGTGAACAAACCAGTTTTAGCAGACATCGTTGATGCAATGCTGCATAGTTGTGGGGTAGAGCACACCGATCCACCTCCCATGTTTAGAAACATTGTGCATGATGTTGAGATATCGTTATACACATGTTGTACTAAGTTTATGAAGCTTAGCACTGTGTTGAGATTGTATAAGTTGAAAGCTAACAATAGATGGAGCGATAAAAGCTTCATGTCATTGTTGTCTTTGTTGAAAGAAATGCTTCCTGAAGGAAACGAGCTGCCAATCTCAACATACCAGGTAAAGAAATTGTTGTGCCCAATGGGAATGGATGCTAAGAAGATACATGCATGCCTGAATGATTGTGTATTATTTCAAAAGGACTATGTGGATTTGAAAGATTGTCTGAAATGTGGTGCGTCAAGGTATAAATTGACGACTTTGGGGGAGTCCAAAACTGGTTCTCCTGCCAAGGTGATGTGGTATCTACCTATAATACCACAATTTCAATGCTTTTTTGCCAATATGATAGATGCGAAGAATTTGAGATGGCATGCAGATGTTAAGAAAAATAATGATCGGATCCTACGACATGCGTCTGATTCCCCACAATGGAAGAAGATTGATTTATTGTACCTTGAATTCGGTGAAGAAGTCTGGAATCTAAGACTTGGGTTTTGTACATATGGGATGAATTTGTATGGGAAATTGAGCAGCCAACATAGCACTTGGCCAGTTATGCTTGTTATATACAATCTTCCCCCTGGTTGTGTATGAAAAATAAGTATGTTATGTTGTCTTTGTTGATATCGGGCCCTAAACAACCTAGAAATGATATTGACATTTATCTTGAACCTCTGATTGATGACTTGAAGAAGCTCTGGGGTGAAGGTGTGATGACCTATGATGCTTCACGAAGAGAGACATTTTGTTTGCACGCTATGTTGTTTTGCACTGTGAATGACTTTCCAGCATATGGGAATTTGTCTGGATATAGTGTCAAATGATCTAAAGCGTTTCCTATATTTGAAGAGAACACTGATTCAATATGACTAAAACATGCTGACAAGACTGTATATCTTGGTCATCGAAGGTTTCTTCCAAAATTCCATCTGTATCGTAGGTTGCGCAAAGCATTCAATGGACAGAATGAAGAATGGAGTGCACCTAAACCTATACCAGGGGAGGATGTTTATGAAAGGGTAAAAGACATTGCCAATGAATTTGGTAAGAGATCACAATGTACGATGTCCACACAGAGTGACAAATCTTTATTTAAGAAGAAGTCAATATTTTGGGATCTTCCTTATTGGAGTTCTTTGGCATTCATGCATTGTATCGATGCCATGCATGTTGAGAAAAATGTCTGTGATAGCGTCGTCGGTACTCTGTTGAGTACAACAGGTAAGACTAAAGATGGGATAAAATCCAGAATGGACCTACGTGAAATGGGAATAAGGACAGAATTAACAGAAGTAGTTCATAACGATCGGAGAACATACTTACCTCCCTCTTGTTACACATTGTCTATAAAGGAGAAGAAAGATTTTTGTGAATGCTTGGTAAATGTTAAGGTGCCATAGGGTTACTCATCCAACATCTGTAGATTGGTATCAATGAAAGATCTGAAGTTGATAGGTCTTAAATCTCATGATTGTCACACTCTAATGCAACAAATATTGTCTGCGGCAATTTGATCTATATTGTTGAAGCATGTAAGGTTTGCAATCACCAGACTTTGTTTCTTTTTCAATAGTCTGTATAGCAAAGTTATTGAACCTGATACTCTCGATAAATTGCAAAGAGAAGTGGTTGTTACCCTATGTCATCTTGAGATGTATTTTCCTCCTTCGCTCTTTGATATCATGGTACATCTTTTTGTCCACTTGACTAGGGAAGTGAAAATGTTGGGACCAATTTTCTTGAATTGGATGTATCCCTTTGAACGATACATGAGCATTTTTAAAGGTGATGTTCGAAACTGTTATCGGCCTGAAGGGAGTATTATTGAGGGTTATGTGGTGAGAGAGGTTATGGATTTTTGCAATGACATTCTGAGTGGTAATGACGCTCCTGTTAATGACAAGAATATTGAGGAGCATTTTGGGATCACGGATGAAAGTAATCAACCATGAGCAGTTAGAACAAGGTCACTTGTATATTTTACACAACATCGATGAAGTGAGTGCTTATATCAAGGAACATACCAATTTCATCAAGAGACAATATCCTCGAGCCAATTCAATGTGGCTTGCTAGAGAGCATATCAAGACATTTATTAAGTGGTTTGAAGATAAAGTCTTACATCAACTATCTCAAACACCAGACAATCTTACTGAAACTATCAAATGCCTCACCTTTAAACCAAAATTGAATGTTATGTCTTATGAAGGATTTGACATAAATGGATTCTCATATTACACAAAGCGTCAAGATGATAAGAGTGTCGTCCAAAATAGTGGGGTCACCCTTCAAGCATCTTCATTATTTTTTATAAGTGCAAAGGATAAGATTCCATGTGAAGCTAAAATGTCATATTACGGTGTCATTGAAGACATATGGGAGTTTGACTACGTAGATTTCAGAATTCTGCTCTTTAAATGTAATTGGGTTGATAACACCAAAGGAGTTATAGTGGATGAATTGGGTTTCACATTAGTGAACTTTGAAAAGATTGGCGAGAAAGATGAATCATTCATATTGGCATCACAGGCGAAGCAAGTATTTTATATTGATGATCCTACAAATGATAAATGGACGGTTGTTCTTCATGGTAAAAGAGAGTTCCTTGAAGATCCTATAGTTGAAGAATAGTACTATGATAAGTATGATGAATCCAGTCCATTCTCAGTTGGGTTGCCAACACCACTAAATATTGAAGCTAATGATGACTTGTATGTGCGCGAAGATCACAATGAAGGATTGTTAATTGATAAAATATTGCAATATTAGAGGCAAGCATGTTTATATGTTTTTATATGTTTTATTTTTCTGAATGTGAACTTTACAATGTGAATGTGAACTTTACAATGTGAATTACTTTACAATGTGAACTTTACAATCTGAATGTGAACTTTCAGATGGCTGAGCATTCATATGATGACCGTGTTGATGATTACTGTGAGGGTGAGGACGTCAATGTGCTTCCTCACAATGTAAGTTTTAAAAATATATCCCACCTCACATTTATAGTTATATCCTGTAAGTGTGTGTTTTTTGTCAAATTTTAGGTTGGTGGTGTACCCCCTAAAGAAATTGGGGCACTTGATGAGCAGTGAAAAAAAATTGAGAAAGTGAGGGGCATCACAATGATGAGAAAGTTACAACAACAAAGGGGAAATGGACCCAAACTGGCTGTGGATTTCAATCATGCAGGAAATCTAGTTGGAGTGAACCGCTATTCATTTATTTCATATCTTGGGGTTCTTACTCGCAGCCATTGTAGTCCTAACATAGAATTCTGGCATAAAGTTTCTAAGGGGAAGAAAGATTTAATATGGAAGGAACTATGTGTGACTTATTATTATTTGCAATTCTATTTTTGTAGATTACTAATTTTTAGGATACTAGTTAATAGCAATTCAATTTTGTAGAGTATATTTGATCTGGATGAAAAGTTGCATCGTAAATGTGTGATGCAACGCTGTGGGAGGGTCCTAATGAACTATAGGACAAATCTCACCCGAGATTACATACGTGATGCTGAGAAGAGGTTCTTGATTAGTTTCCAATTCTAGACATTGATCACTTTTTGACTAACTCTACACCAATAATTTTTTTTTGCATTCTCTTTAAAAAATAAATTTAGGAAGAAGGCAGCCCCTGAGCAATGGAACTACCTGGAACCCAAAGACCGGGAGGAGTTTGTTACCCAAAGAAAAATGGATGAATTCAAGGTATTAAGGGCTACTCCCAATTTAATTAATATACGTTCTTATGTATTCACCTATTCAAGTTCAACCTTTAGTGTTACTAACCAAATCAATGTGCTTACTAACAAGGCTATCAGTGATGCTCAAAGAGCAAGGCGTGCACTGAATGTGCATGACCACACAATGGGTCTAAGAGTCTATGCAGGCATTCACCAAAGACTACAGGCTGAGTATGTTGCTACTCAGGAGACTACAGAGTCCTCTACTATTGGTCCCGCACCTCTGCCTCGCCATGCTATGTGGATAGATGGGAGACAAAACAAGAATGGAGATATAATGAAGCCCGCAATTGCTGAAGCGGCTACTAAAATGGTAAAATTCAACTCTTAGAGAAATCAATTGATATTGATTATTGTTATGTTTACTTACCAATTTCTATTGATGGCGATTAGCAGGAGCTGCACGAGCACAGGAAGGAAGGCAAGTTCATCCCTGAGGGAAAAAGGGATGAATTGATAGTTGCTTTGGGTAACCCAGAACATCCTGGACGTGTTAGGGGTGTAGGCGTTGGTGTGGGCATCAAAGCATTCTTTGGGCCATCCCAACACAAATCTGTCCTAAAAGAGGGACTTTCATAAGATGACGTAACCTATTCTTTTTTTAGAATGTTATTGCGAAAGAGAATTCAATAATCAGAAGCTAGCATTTATTTTATCCATGTATAGGTAGATGAGTTAATTGATAGGAGAGTCGAGGAAGTACTTGATAAGAGACTCCATGAAGTAATTAGCAAGTGGCAGGCATCTCAGACTACCACTCAGATAGTACATGTGTTAGGCCGCTCTTCTCCTACTGCAGAGGTTGGGAGTAATCATGTAGACCCACCACCTAACACATCTGTTGTAAGTATTTTTATGACATAGTAGCTAGTATTTTCAAGATGATATGTTTATGTATATATATAACATTCTTTACGTAAATTTGTAGGGGTTGAAGCCATGTCATCTAAAAAGTCAAGAATATGTCGTTGCAGAGGCGTTGGATTACCCACCCCTTCCAGGGGAAATGTTTCATGGGACTCCAGTACCAGATGGTGCGGTTCGTGTGAGCCCGATACGTGTACTCCTCAAATGGAGGGATCTTACATTTCCATATGCCCACCCAGATTTTGAAATGCTTGGTGAGGCAGAAGGCAGAGTGATATTGTGGCCCAAAGTGGATGTCGTCTATACTAATATTGTATGGTAAATTTATATTACATTAATTTGTTAGTGTGTACATATATATGAGTCAATTGATCTAAAATTATATATATATGTCAAAAGGAAGACACCCGCTACATCTCGGCCTTCACCTCCACCTCCTGAAGTACCAAGTTGGCTTCCAAGGGACCTACATGCCTCATTAGGTCCTGATTGTAGGGGTATGGTAGATTGGATAGGAGAACATGATCCAAATTGTCCTATAAATGTTGTTATTCCGGAGGAAGATGCAGGTCAATCATACGATAACAAGCTATTTATACAAGATATTTTGGAGTTGTTTCGTTATGCTTGGTTGAATACATCTATGATAGAGATATGGATATGGTGAGATCTTGTTTATACATCCATATACCTTGTTTTATATATGGTGATCTGGTTTCTTATATATTAATGCATACGTAATACATGTTTTGCAGCCACTTACACATGATATGTACAGATTTTTCATTTCTCCATGTGGGATTTTTGGTTCCATCTTTGATTAGTCTTGTAGATAAACACCCTAGGTCAGTTACTTCATATTGTTGTGATGTTTTTAAATATTTTGGTAAAAACAAGAAGACGGTGATAATAGCTCCATTCAATGTCGGGTAAGTTTACTTTGCTTATAATTTGGACTTAAGAAAATTACATTTTTATTGTGACATTTGAGTTATTAATTTTTAACTTCCTTACCTCTAGTGGTAAGCACTAGGAGTTACTAGTTATTGTCCCTGAGAAGTTCACTATCTATTATCTAGATCCTGCAGGGAAGGAATTGAATATATATGGACACCCAATGAATTAGCCATTATTCCCATGAGAAATATTTCATATTTTCATATCTGTTAACATCTGTTATTACATTACTATTTAATTATGAAATTTAATGTGTTACATTAACATGTAGGGCTTTACAAGAGTTCAAAAAAGCTGGAGGAAAGGTCCCCAAGAAAAAGAACCAGCCACTAATTTGGGAGAATGTGAAAGTAATTTCCCGACTCCAATGTATATATTATTTATGTGAATTGTGCTTATTTGTATTTTTGAATATTTTGTATGTTTCAATTTTTAGTGTGCTACACAAGACAACGGATGGGCATGTGGATACTATGTGATGCAATTTATGAGCATAATTATCGAACATGCTGTAATGGAAATCGATACCATACATCAGGTATTATATGTAGTCTCATTAGATAATATGAAATATATCAATCTTATTATATATTATTAATTATATATATACATCATTCTCTTTGCAGGTGTTTAAAAGTGACTTCACTACAGGTGAAAAGTTATTAGATGTACATACTCCCTATACGATGGATGAGTAAAATGATGTAAGAGAACAATGGGCAAAAGTCCTACAAGTAGTGGGAATTTTTAAATATAATTGAGATACTCATGGATATAATGACGATGATGAATAAAGAATGATATTTCTAAACTTTATTCTCATAATTATTTTTTTGTGAATGTGAATGAATTTTTCTGAATTGTCATATGTGTGAATGTGAAGATGATCAATACATGAATGTTTCTACATGTGTCTGAATGTGAAAAGAGATGAAATGAATGGAACTACAGGTTGCTAAATGTGTGTGAAAATGGAGGAAATTTGAAATGGAACTACCGGTTTCTACATGTGTGTGATGAAAAATAATATGAATTAAATGTGCTTATACATGTGTGTGAATCACATGATAAATATATAATATTGTCCATCTTGTTAATTTTGCAGGTTTGTAGCCTGTTGTTGCCTGATATCAATGGATGATGTAAACCTGCAGTTCAAAACTAAATTGCAGGTTCTGCATCCTGCTGACCAACCATACACTAGGCATGCAAACTGATAAGAAAAAAATCAGAACATAGGCGTCGGTTATTTGTGTAAAACCAACAACAAAACACATAAGCTTCGGTTGTTAGTGTAAAACTGACGTTTTTATCCCTTCTGGTGTCGGTTATCTATAAAAACTGACGCTTATTGTGGCCAGGTACCACGACCGTGCTGGGTAGCACAGCCGTGATGGCAAGGGATATGGCGTCAGTTATATATATAAAACTGACCATGATGGTTCCCTTGCTGGCACCTTTTTCGGTGGCGAGAAGGGGTATGGCGTCGGTTGTTAATTAATAATTGACATCTTTAATCAGGTTATAGTGTCAGTTTTCTTTAAGAACGGATGCCTATAGTCCCCTTGCTGGCACATTTTTGGTGGCAGGAAGGTTTATGGCGTCAGTTGGGGGACCGACGTTGAAGGTGTCGACTTTTAGCGGCGCCTACTTGGGTATCGCTTGGAAACTGATGTCTTAGGCCTTAAATAACTGACTTCAAAGGCCATTTCTGTAGTAGTGGTTACAAAAGATTTATGGGAGCATACTTATATTATGCATAATGATGGGGAACAACATCCTTATCTTGTAAATGTTAAAACATGGCAAGTAAAGTACCTTATATATGAAGGGTTTAGGCAAGACATCCTATGTGATAGGGATTGAGATCTATAGAGAATCAGAGATAGATCAAAAAACTTCTTGACCTAAGTAAGAGAAAATATATTGGCAAGATATTGAAGGTTTCAACATGCAGGACTCAATGAGAGAAAATGTGTCCATGCCCCATGGAGTTAGTTTCTCAGGAGCCTAGTGTCCTAGTTCTCGGGAAGAACAGGAACACATGGAATAGATGTCAAATGCATTTGCAATCTTGAATGCAATGTTATGTACTTATATCGTTATCTCATATGTATTGGACATGATGAGAGGATATCCAAGTATCTCATATGTATTGGACATGAAAAGAGGATATCAAGTCATCTCATATGTATTGGACATGATGAGAGGACATATATATACCTACCTCGAGATCATGTATGTATTGTACATGATGAGAGGGTATATTTCAGATACCAGTGAAATTCATTAGACTACCATAACTTGTGAAGCACTAAGAGGATCATTTCCTTGTTTATGGTAATAAAGGAAGATTTTGGTGTAAACGGTTACATGGATGCAAACTTCCAAACTGACAAACTAATAATCACAATCTAAATTTATGCTTGACATTAAATGAGAACTGTAAGCTAGAAAGAGTTCTGAGCTAATGATAGTTGTTAAAATCTACAAAAGAAGCCAAGTATCTCTATTTTATGAAAACAACATAGGATATTGTATGTATCGAGAAGTTCATATAGGTGAACTTGTGTGAGGTTCCAACCATTGATGGCTCAGTAGAAATACTAATGACAATAATAGAGCTAAAAGATAGTTTGGGAATCTCAGATAGCATACTATGTCACTTCCATCTCATACGAGATGTCGTACAACGAAGAGATGTGAAATCTGCAAAATACCAACTAGAAGCAAATGTTGCTAAACCCGCTACAAAAGAGCTTGCACAGCAGAAACATGATGGACATGTTAAAGATCACTTGGAATACTATTTGTGGGTGATTGGATCTAAGTGTAAGTGGGAGTTTGTTGGTATGTATGCCTAGAGAGCCAATCATATGATGATTGGGATGTGGCATTAAATAACTAATTTGATAATTACAAAAGGTAATTTTGTCTATTATATTTGTCTCGGTCATGAAATGATGACACAAATGTAAGTAGATGTCTAAAGAATGATGTTACTCAATGGCGTATAATGAGATCATATGGATGCTAAGAGTACATACATTCTTATTATGTCCCTAGTCAGATATTAATGTGGAAGCAAAATAGACAACAGTAATACATATGACTAGAGTGTATGTTGATTGATGACAAAATCTCATTAGTCAATATATATGATATCAAGTCACTTACATAGGTACATGTTATAGAATAGTGTATCAGACAAAACCAACATGAGAGTGATACATGGAGACCATGGAATGGTAGTCAGAATCATCTCTCATAGTGATAGTGGTGATTGTGGTTCTTAGACATGAAGTCACTACACTCATCACATATCATTGGGAATACTTTGATATCATCAAAGGCAATCCTGAAATACGGGTTGACATAAAGGTGATGATTGGGTATCTTTGACACATGGAACTTGAGCGTGAGTGATGTAGATGGGATCTGTCTCTCCTATAGGAGTTTGATATCTAGGGCCTCTTGATAAGAGAGATTGAGAAATGTACATCCATCCTCATGTGATTCAATATATGATATGTGAACTAACACACATCTCAGACAGTCTACTCTAGTTCAAGGAACATGGACTGAACATTGAGAGGATGATTATTTGTTACGACCCCACCTCTCGATAACCCCCAATTAAGGGAGACCGAGAGGTCGAAGCCACACACATAATTTCTGGATCAAAGGTTCGACATTTAACCAAGAACAATTATTATATTTTAACAGACTAAATTGGAAAGCTGTAAGAAAATAAACTTTTGCATACCTTTTTGAAAACTTGGATCTCTAAACTTCTATCCACATATGAATTCTACTCTAACTAATCCTCCTTGTATTTTAATTCATGTATTTCACAATATGACGATTTACTATTTGTCCTTTTGGCTTTGTGCCTAAAATGCCGAAAAACAAAACGCCGATCATCATAAAGCTGGTATGTGGGGGAAACAATAATCGTGCAACTATGATAACAATGTACTACAGCCAATTACCATTTAATAAACAATTTTACATTTTAAATATAACTGTGTGATCCATGCATTCCCTATCCTCTGTGTTGTCCCTACAGTGGACCTGGATGCTACTTTCCTTATAGTAGGTCCCCATTAAACCCCTCATGGTCCCACCTATAGATGAACCCGTTTCTGGGGTTGAGTCACATGGAACTACCCGTAAGTAGCCGACTCCTTAACTCATGGCATGCTAAAGGGTCTCATGGCACTACACTTGGTAGCCCAATTTCTAACCCATGATAACCTAGACCTTACTATAGGTTACCCCTTTTTAGCCTTTACAAGCCACAGAGGTGGATTCGGATCTAAGCCAGTTATATATATAATCATGGTGATAATCATATTCACTTTATAGTTGCATGAAATAAAAGGCATCCAACAGTTATTTTCAAGCAACCGATAAAAACATTCGGAAATCACTGTGAAACTAAAGTGATTATTCATAAGCGTAACCACATACATGTTCAGTAGATTCCTTAAGCAAATATCAATTCATTCCAACCAAGAAAGCCATCCAAGCAAGTAGTTCAACCACACAAACAAGAATCCTAAAAAACACATGTACTCTATTTACTACACACTTTATCAAGATTCTTTCTATTCAACTTGAAATTGCTCCCTAAGGTTTCCGTATCCATTTTAGGGTTTCATTTGCAATTAGGGTTTCACTTCATCTTTTATTATTCTAAACCCTAATTTTATACCATTACTCATAAACCCTAATTATCTCATCTATTCTTCAATATTAAGGTTATCTTAACAACATATAACCCTATTTTTGGATTAAAGGCATCATTAACCATTAATTAAGTTCATTAAGCCTCTTTTACATTAAAGCTACTATTTTTATCCTTTTAATCCATGAAAAGATCATTATACGTGTTTATCATCAATTCAAAGTTCATTATGGTCTAATCACATATGAACTCGATTTGCCATAATTCTACCTTTTATGAGAAAACCCTAATTACTACATTTAGGGTTTTTATCCATAATTAGGAACTTTAATGCTCGAAATAGATTATAACCATCATATAATAACATATTTTCACATTTTTAAAATTAAATATTATCTTATCCTCTTTGACCCTAAATTAGGGTTTCTAAATACTTAATCATTCTCATATGGGGTAAAAACCCTAAATCATGCAATTTTACATCTAGATCAGGTTCGAATCTAACATTATCATTCAACAGGTTATTAATACTTCAATTAACCCATTAAGCATACTAGATTCAACCTTTAATCACAAATAGGATTTTTAACTTAACTTTAATGCACTTTTCATCAACTTATAGTACTTTTGCAATTAGGAACGGAATCAATCTTTAATATTATTTTTATTGGATTCCTCTCGTTCTCCTGATCAAAATTCATATATTACTTGTCCTAATCAGAGTTACCAATATTTAATTACAAATTTAGCAAGATTTCACTTACTTGGGCCAATAGGGAGGCGCCACGTAGTCACCGTCCATGCAACGTTGCCAATTAGGAAACATTTCGAAATGTCGCTTATACCCTTGGTTAAGTAGATCAGCTCTTCAGCCCGTGAAGGGCAAAACCATCCAAATGACCCTTAGGTCATCTTCTTCCTCGGGACGGCGCTCCCTGCCTCCCTAGACGCAACCTGCGGGGCTTCTCCTCTCTTCCCTGGATCCCATCGACCACCGGAGGTGGTGCCTCCACCTTCGACGCCCCTAGGCGCTCCCCCAGAAGCCAATATCTCATGGCCAAAGCCACTGGCTTGCGCCGGCCATGCCTACAACACTTGGCGGCCCTGCAGCCTTGTCGCTGCTGCCACATGTGATCCAGGGCACGAAAGTGTCGGCCATCCCTCCCCTGGTGTCGTGGGAGCATGCAGCATCAACCCAGCTCATCCATTGGTCCCTCGTCGCTCCATAGATGCACTATATCACATGGTTAGGGTTTCAAACTCCAAGAAGCAATGGGGAAGAGAGAGGGAGACGTAGGATCTCTTTTGAACTCAAACCAGGGTTCTACCCTTTATATAGGGGTGAGTAAAGAAGCCCTAGGTCAGCTATTTGCGCATCTAAGAGTCCCTTTCCAAGTAGGAAGTCAATTACTTCAAAGAGAAGTAATATTCTCTCTCTCTTCTTTGTTCTTGGTTATTCTCTATTATATGGATATTAGGAATTCGAAATTCCTCTTTCATTTTCTTTGTACTTGCCCTTTTTAATTCATTGGCCACGGATTTCTATTTTCTTTTAATAGAAATTACTCCCTTTTTAACAATACCCCAAAAATATTCATTATGCATCATATTATCTTCTTATTTGACTTTATTGGTATTTTCTCTTTCCTCTTTCTTCATTGGGACTCTTTGGATCCAAGAAACTCTATTATCTTGAAATCCCTTTTCAAGGATACTTATGATCCTTCTAGATACATCCATATGCAGAATTTGACATTATCTTGTTTATTTCTCATTAAATTATCTCTTTTTGAGAATTTCTCTTTATTTCTCTTTTATTTTCCTCATTGCTTGTCCCTTTTAATGTTAGGAATCCTTGGGATACGAATTTCTACCAAGGATAACTCAATTATACCTCTTTTCATTTATTTTCCACCTTTTACCATTATTTTCAATTTCTTTCTTAATAAAGAAATACTTAATTAATCTTTTCTTTTCCTATTGCCTTTTCTTTTCTACTTTGGACTCCTTGGGACCCAAGGAATCCAAGAGGCATGAAATCCACCTTTGGGTTATATTCTTTTGCCTTCTAGATGTTTCTACATCTCTCTTTACTCAAATTTTCAATTATTCATTTTCTAATGGAATTTCTTTTATCTTTTCCTTTATTGGGCCCAATAGCCAGTAAAGCCCACAACACAATCATCCAAGCTATTGTAAACAAAATCCATTGATTCCAAACAAATTATATCCTTATTTGTTCAAATATCTTTAATATGAGAAATTACATTTCTCACCAAATGAACCCAAAAATTGGGGTTGTAACATTATTACATGCCTTGAGTCCAAATCTAGATATTAGAGACAAAGGAAATGTTATAACCCACATGGAGGTTAGTCACTAAGTACCTCAATTAGCGTGAAGTACCTTGATTGGTATTAAGTACCTTGTTAAACATCATGGTTAATCAAGATAAACTAAGATGTGAATCAATAGTCGAGATTGATTCATCTAATGTAATTAATGTTAACTGTAGTGTTAATTGTTAAGTTAATTACCTAATATAATTAACCTATTTAATATGGTCTAGATGTCGTGTTTTTATGCCTTGAGGTTGTAGTGGATTCTGTTCTTGAAATTTTGCAAAATAAATCATTTGATTCGGACTTACAGAGAGAAAGTTATGATGATATGAAGTTCTTGGGTTGAATTTACCATTTTCCCATTTAGTTGGTTATAAGCCCTTTCCCTTATCTCTCCTTTCCCCCGATCGATCGCAGAACAGCCTTAAGCGGTGCTCAAAACCTACGCCTGCCTGAGCAGCAGAGGGAGAAATTGAGCGGTGATCTTTGGCCCCTTGGCTCCGTTTCAGCAGCACCTGGCTTCCCTTTCTCCTTCCCCTTCCTTTCTCCTCCCCTTATTCCTTGCCCCAGGCACGGTGCCCGACCTACTAGGGCGGCGCCTAGTAGCAGCGGCCAGCCAAGCAGCCGCAGTAGTGGCCATAGCCGTTTGGGCGCAAGAAGCACCACGTAACTGGCGCCATCAAGTCCGGCCATGAACCCAGAATTCAAATCCGCATCCTCCTAGCCAAGAGCAACACTCAGCTAGCCCTCTTCTCCTACATGTGCATGAGAAATCAATAGCCTGCTTGTAGCACATTTGTACCAGGGTAGTTCCAAGGTAGAAGAAGACATGCTGACGCCCAGAAACTAGACTTTGGACACGTTTCAAGTTGTTTTTGGACGTCTTGAATCACGGTGAGTAGAATTTCACTCACTAAGCATGTATAACTCCAACAATTGGGTGTTTTTGGTTGAATCGGTGTTATCCGTGGGTAACAACGCTTACCCAAGTGTCGTGTAGGGTCGGCGTCACCAGATTTCTAATTTGCATGAATTTCTTAATCATGTTTGCACGGCACTAATTGTTTGATATGTGATCTAGATTACTAGAACTGCATGATTGATTAAAACCTTATTTGCTCAATTTAAAAGTTGAAATCAGTAGCATACGACCAGTAGTTGTACGGTTTCGGTATAAACCCAGGCTGAACATTTTTAGTAATTTAATAGATGTATGATTTCAAAGAAATGACAATGACATGAAAGGGTTCAATAGAAACCTAGTTGCATGCTCCCGATTATAGTTAATGTGTGTGATATAGTATTAATATGAATTGACACGTTTCTCAAGGATATCATAAGAAATTCTTAGTTATTATCAATAACTCGTTCCATGATAAGTAATTAACCTTTAATTGAGTTATGTGATGCACAACTCAGGTTTAGGGTTGATGTGCATGCTTTTTGAGGAATTACAGATAATTTACAGATGTTACTGATGATTTTTCATATATCAAGTAATCAACTCTTATCAGTGTATTAAGAGGTTCAATTGCATGAATGCAGTGTATAAATGTCAAGTGGACATGTAATCTATTTATTTAAGAATTTTAGTCTGCGTGCATTCACAGTATGTTGATTTCTCAGTAAATTACAGTGTTTGATTATATTGCACTACCAAGTTAGAAATGATATACATGTTGTATTTATAAGTTTCAGATAAATAGACTCGGTACCATAGAGATACCAAAGTCAAGAATAAGTAAGAGAGAGATACAATGTAGTAAGATCTTTTCTAGAATAATAAAATAATAGACATAGGTGCCATGAACATCGTAGATTCCCTACAGATGTCTGCACTGTAGGGAGGAAATGATCCACCCTAGCAGTGACCAGTATACGGGGATCGGAATGCACCCACAGAGCGTGTGGGGAGACAAATCCCTTGAGGAAGTCTCCTAATAGAAGATAGGTTACCCAACATGAACCAGAGATCCTGGTGGTAACCCAGAGGTACCCACAGAGCGTACCAATATGAGGCCCACAGAGTGTCTCAGACCCTCCGCCTGTATTCTTAGCCTAGAAGGAGAGGCCCAGTTAAAGGCCAATTTCTTAGCCGCCTTAGTCAGATGTTACGGTTCAAGTCAAGCAGACCCGGATTCAGTTCTAGGCTTAGCTTCTCGGGTTTTTAAGCTAAGTCTTGTACGGTGAGATTGTAGTTTGCTACGAGTGTTCATATGTAGAGTATACTGCATATGATCAGGGCATAAGTTAAAATATGATAATCTAGGTTTACAGAGTTTCTTAAGTAAAAGAGTTAAGTAAGATTTGAGTTTAATTCGTAGTAGTTGTTCTTTTAATGTAATGTTGGCATTTTCCTATTATTTTATTTGTAATTGTTAGATCTACTCAATGTAGTAATTCTTGCATTTTATTTCAGTTTAATAAACATAAATGAGTTATTTTTTATGGTTGGGTGAAATTATATTCACTGAACCGTTAGCTCACCAACCTACTAAAACATTTTTTAGGTCAGCGTCAGCACGAGGAAGCTGAAGGATCTTATCACCCAGGCTCTTAGAAGGCAGTTCATAGTTAGATAGAGGCCTCTTAGTCCTTTCCCCTTGGACCTTAGGCATGTAGTGTGGTAGAGAGAGAATGTAAAGTAATAAGTAGTTTAGTTTTAAATTATCTATTGTACTTTATATTTTGTATGAAAGATGTAATATGTTGTGTAAATCTGCTTTACCTACCTAGTAAAGTAAATAGTAGTTGCTTCCGCAGTTTAGTAAGATTTTAGTTTAATCCAAATTATAAGATTTTCCTTTAGGTTATATTCAAAGTGACTAAGAAAAGAAAAAGTTAAGGGTGCTTTTGTAATACGTTAAATCCTCTAGTCATGCACATATCTCATGATTAGTGGTAAATTGTGGGATGCGGGTGTGAAAAGGCTTTGGTATCAGAGCATAGGTTGAGTATGTAGTTACTCTAAGCCAAGGTCAGGGGACGATAAGAGACCAATAGGATTAGGACTTTGGTGTCTTTCTTCTTAATCAAATTTTGTAACAAGAAATGTTCTATTATACTATTGCAGATGGCAAAAAGAGGATGTGGTCATGAGGACCAAGCTGAAAGCCACATTGGACCTGATCCTCAGGAGATGGGTCCAGGTGGTGGTGAAGAGGTGGATGAGGTAGTGAGAATGTACATAATGTTTCTTGAGACCAAGGAAAAATATAAGACGGATAGACGAGCTTCTACCTAGAGTAGCAAGGATCTGATGAGATCCTATGAGCTGGTTAATAAGCTAGGAGGTATCGTGTTAGTTGGAACCACAGACCCTGTAGTGGCAGATGAATGGCTGAGACAGTTAGAGAAATTATTCCATTTGATGGAGCTGACTGAGGAAAGACAAATCAATCACGCAGTTTATTTGCTTAAAGGTGATGTAGAGCTATGGTGGTGTGGAGTGGAAGATAAAAGAAGGAACACATTACTGACTTGGAAGGATTTTGTTGATGAAGTACTACCCACCTACCTTTCTGAGTGAGAAGATAAGACAACTACAGAACATCAGACAAGATAATATGTCAGTGGGAGAGTACGAGGCATATTTCACCAGGTTGGTAAAGTTCTGCCCGCAGCTCATCCCAAACAATGTGGAAAAGTGTAGAAGATTTTAGGAGGGATTGAGGCCCGAAATCTGGCATATTGTATCTGTAGTTGTCCAAAGAAAGAGAGAGAAATTTGGAGAGTTTCTTGAGGTAGCAAGACGTATAGAGGAGTCTGTGAACGCTGATAAGCATAATGAGAGTAGAAAAAGGTCCGAAGACTTTGGAAGAGGACAAGTTTGTAGTGGATATCAAGGAGGTGGTGGTGGTTTCTTCTCAAATCTTAGATGAGGATTTGGTTGTTTCAGTAAACAAGGATCTGAAGATGTCATATCTTCTCAGATTAGGGGAAGATCCAGTCCAGGGAGATGGAGCAACGCGTCTAGAGGGAGGTCTTCTAGATCATCGGCTTCAGTGACAGGTCCGCTGAGGCAAGAGACGCAAGCATGTGATATTTGTAGAAGACCACACTCAGGACAGTATTGGGGAACAGAGTTTCAAGGATGTCATCAATGCGGAGAGATGTGACATTTCAAGAGGAATTGCCCCCAGTTACAACAGTTAGCATCACAGGTTCCCAGTTACAATATCAGAATGTTTCGAGACAGGCTCCAGCTAGAGGAGCAAGTTCTTTAGTGGCTTCAGGTTCCCGAGGAGGAGCACCCAGTGGAAGGGAAGGACAATGAAGACATCATGGGAAAGGAAGAGCTTCAGGGTGCTTCTTCTCTCTGACACAACAAGAAGGTATTGTTTGTTCCTGAGTAATTACAAGAGAAATGTTTTTCTTTAATAGCATTTTAGTTTCAGTTTTGATAGATCCGGGTGCTACTCACTCATTTATACAGTGTTCTTTAGCTTGTGAGCTTAACCTGTTAACATAAGAGTTTCCAATTGAGTTGTTGTTGAGGGTTCTGTTAGGTGAACCGACAGTGTTGACAGAATTCTGTCCCGGATGTTTGTTAACCTTTGGTGGTTACACCATCGCGGTTAATCTTATACCCCTAGATGTTAACTCTTTTCAAGTTATCTTGGGTATGGATTGCCTAGAGATGTATCGAGTTCAACTCGATTGTTGGAAGAAGGAGGTTGTCTTTCAACAGGGTGGGTTTTCTTGTGTCTTTTCTGAAGATAGGAAAGTTTTTCCTACATGTATCATATCAACTGTTGTAGATGATAAGATGTTGCAGAAAGGTGGTGAGGTGTTCTTGGCACATGTAGTAGATACTAGAGAAGAAAAGAACACAGTCAGCCTATGGGATGTTCCAGTGGTCTATGAGTTCCTAGATGTTTTCCCAGATGAGTTTCTAGGTTTACCTCCTGAAAGAGAGATAGAATTTGAGATCTAGGTGTTGCCATATAGTCACCCTATAGCATTTCCAGCCTACAGAATGGCACATGTAGAGCTGAAGGAACTGAAAATCCAGTTACAGGAGTTACTGGATAAGGGTTTCATTTGACCTAGTTCTTCGCCATAGGGAGCTCTGGTCTTGTTTGTGAAAAAGAAAGATGATACTATGAGGTTATGCATAGACTACAAATAGTTGAATAAGATCACCATCAAGAATAAGTACCCGTTGCCAAGGATAGATGATCTATTTGATCAGTTGCGTGGAGAGACGATCTTTTCTAAGATAGACTTGAGATCTGGATATCATCAGTTGAGGATAAAGGCTTCAGATATTTCTAAGTCAACTTTCAGAACAAGATACGGGCATTATGAGTTTCTGGTCATGTCGTTTGGACTGACTAATGACCCAACAGCTTTCATGGATATGATGAATCGGAAGTCGTTCTTGGATCAATTCATAGTGGTTTTCATAGATGACATTCTAATCTATTACAGAGATTATGAGCAGCATGAGCAACATCTGAGGATAGCGTTACAGTTGTTGAGATAGCACCAGTTATACACTAAGTTTAGTAAGTGTGAGTTCTGGTTAGTTGAGGTGTCTTTTCTTGTACATGCCATCTCAGGAGATGGAGTAAGTTTTGACCCTAAGAAAGTCGAATCTGTTCTACAGTGGGAGCCGCCTAATACTCCTATTGAGATCAGAAGCTTCTTAGGATTGGCATGTTACTACAGAAGGTTCATCCAGAACTTCAGTGTTATAGCATCACCTCTAACACACTTAACGAGAAAGGGTGCACTATTTGTTTGGTCAGACAATTGTGAGAAGACTTTTCAAATTTTGAAGAAGAGGTTGACTACAACAGCAGTGTTGATTCTTCCCAAGACAGATAGGGCTACACAGTGTTTTGTGATGCTTCAAGGAGAGGTTTAGGTTGTGTGTTAATGCAGGAAGGAAAAGTAGTAGCTTATGCATCTAGACAGCTTAAGAAGAATGAGGATAATTAACCGACACATGATCTGGAGTTAGCTGCAATAGTTCATGCTCTTAAGACATGGCGTCACTATCTTTATGGTGAGGCATGCCAGGTGTTTACAGATCATAAGAGTTTGAAATATATCTTCACCCAGAAGGATATGAATCTTAGACAACGAAGATGGTTAGAATTGATCAAGGATTATGAAGTGATGATAGATTATCATCCTAGAAAGGTGAATGTGGTAGCAGATGCCCTGAGCAGAAAGTCAAGTTCAACAGCTGATGTATTCTCTATGGCATGTTTTAAGAGAGACCTGCTAGTAGAGATGCAGAAGTTGAACTTAGACTTAGGGGTGATAGAACAGAGTGGTTTGATTGCATAGATGCAAGTCAAACCTACCTTTTATGATCAGATCAAGGAACTTCAGTAGAGTGATAGTGAGTTATGGCAGATCATGCTGGACATGACAGAGGGAAAAAGACCAGAGTTTAGGTTTTCATATGATGGTTTGTTGTATTAGCATGACAGGTTGTGTGTGCCTGGAGACAGTGATTTGAAAGAACAAATTCTTGAGGAAGCACATGCATTGATGTACGCCATGCATCCAGGCAACACTAAGATGTACAGGAATCTTAAGGAGTTGTACTGGTGGACAGGTATGAAGAAGGATGTAGTTGAGTACGTGGCTAGATGTAGTTTGTGCCAGTAGGTAAAGGCTGAGCATCAGAAACCTACAGGTACCTTGCAATCTCTTCCTATACCAGAATGGAAGTGGGAACATATCACAATGGATTTTGTAGTAGGGTTGCCCAGGACACCTAGAGGTTGTGACTCTATATGGTGATTATGTATAGACTGACTAAGTCTGCTCACTTTCTTCCTATTAAGTCAACCTTTGATATCCCAAAGTTGGTTAAGATTTACGTGGATGAAATAGTCAGGTTGCATGGTATCCCAGTTTCAATAATATCAGATAGAGATCCTAAGTTCACATCCAAGTTTTGGAATCAGTTGCATCGTGCTTTGGGCACAAAGTTGAGGTTCAGTTTTATAGCTTTTCACCCGTAGATGGATGGTCAGTCAGAGAGGACCATTCAGACTCTTGAGGACATGCTGAGAGCTTGTGTCTTGCATTTCAGTGGAAGTTGGGAAGAACACTTGAGCCTTATAGAGTTTGCATACAAAAATGGTCATCATTCCAGTCTTGGTATGGCCCCGTATGAATCTTTGTATGGAAAAAAGTGTAGATCACCCGTATGTTGGTACAAGGTGGGTGAAAAAGAGATTCTTGGACCAGAGATAGTGGATTTGACTACAGAAAAGATTACAGTGATTAGAGAACAGTTAAAAACTGCATAGGACAGGCAGAAGAGTTATGTTGAGAAGAGGCATAGACCTCTTAAGTTTGAAGTTGGTGATGAAGTGTATCTAAAAGTTTCACCATGGAAAGGAGTGTTGAGGTTTGGCAAGAGAGGCAAACTGACTCCTAGGTTTATGGGCCCATATCCTGTCATTGAAAGGATTGGAATTGTAGCCTATAGGTTGGATTTACCATCCGTGTTGGCTAATCTACATGATGTATTTCATGTATCGATGTTGAAGAAGTGTTACCCAGGTACAGAGAAGATAGTAGACCCAGAACCTGCACAGCTCAGAACACATGTTTCCTATGTTGAAGGACTAGTACAAATAGTTGATCGGAGGATCAAGAAACTCCATAATCGAGAGATATTGTTAGTGAAAGTTCTGTGGAGGAACCACAACCTAGAGGAAGCCACGTGGGAGCTTGAGTTCGAGATGCGTAACAAGTTTCCTTTTCTCTTTTAGGAATTTTGGGATGAAATTCTTATAAAGGAGGGAGATTGTTATAACCCACATCGAGGTTAGTCAGTAAGTACCTCAATTAGTGTGAAGTACCTTGATTAGTGCTAAGTACCTTTATAAACATCATGGTCAATCGAGATAAACTAAGATGTGAATCAATAGTCGAGATTGATTCATCTAATGTAATTAATGTTAACTGTAGTGTTAATTGTTAAGTTAATTACATAAGATAATTAACCTAGTTAATATGGTCTATTTGTTGTTTTTTTATGCCTTGAGGTTGTAGTGGATTCCATGCTTGAAATTTTGCAAAAGAAATCATTTGATTCGGAGTTACGGAGAGAAAGTTATGATGATATGAAGTTCTTGGGTTGAATTTGCAATTTTCCCATTGAATTGGTTATAAACCCTTTCCCTTATCTCTTCTTTCCCCCGATCGATCATAGAACAGCCTTAAGCGGCTCCCAAAACCTGCGCATCCCGAGCAGCAGAGGGAGAAATTGAGGGGTGATCTTTGGCCCTTGGCTCTGTTTCAGCAGAGCCTGGCTTCCCTTTCTCCTTCCCCTTCCTTTCTCCTTCCCTTCTTCCTCGCCCCGGGCGTGGCGCCTGACCTGCTAGGGAGGCACCCAACAGCAGCGGCCAGGGTCGTTTGGACACGAGAAGCACCACATAACTGGCACCATCAAGTCTGTCCATGAACCCAGAACTCAAATCCGCAGCCTCCTAGCCGCGAGCAGCACTCAGCTAGCCCTCTTTTCCTACCTATGCGTGAGAAAGAAATAGCCTACTTGTATCATGTTTGTACCAGGGTAGTTCCAAGGTAGAAGAAGACTTGTTGACGCCCAGAAACTAGACTCTGGGCGTGTTTCAAGTTGTTTTCGGACTTCTCAAATCACGGTGAGTAGAATTTCACTCACAAAGCACGTATAACTCCAACAATCGAGTGTTATTCGCAGGTAACAGTGCTTACCCAAGTGCCGTGCAGGGTCGGCGTCGCCAGATTTCAAATTTGCACAAATTTCTTAATTATGTTTGCACGACACTAATTGTTTAATATGTGATCTGGATTACTGGAACTGCATGATTGATTAAAACCTAATTTGCTCAATTTAAAAGTTGGAATCAGTAGCATATGACCAGTAGTTGTACGGTTTTGGTATAAACCCAGGCTGAACATTTTTAGTAATTTAATAGATGTATGATTTCAAAGAAATGATAATGACATAAAAGTGTTCAATAGAAACCTAGTTGCATGCTCCCGATTATAGTTAATGTGTGTGATATAGTATTAATATGAATTGACACCTTTCTCAAGAATATCATAAGAAATTCTTAGTTATTATCAAAAATTCATGCCATTTTAAGTAATTAACCTTTAATTGAGTTATGTGATGCACAACTCAGGATTAGGGTTGATGTGCACGCTTTTTGAGGAATTACATATAATTTACAGATGTTACTGATGATTTTTCATATATCAAGTAATTAACTCTTATCAGTGTATTAAGTTCAATTGCATGAATGTAGTGTATAAATGTCAAGTGAACATGTAATCTATTTATTTAAGAATTTTAGTTTGCCTACATTTACAGTATGTTGATTTCTCAGTAAATTACAGTGTTTAAGTATATTGCACTGCCAAGTTAGAAATGGTATAAATGTTTTATTTATAAGTTTCATATAAATAGACTCGGTGCCATAGAGATACCAATGTCAAGAATAAGTAAGAGAGAGATACAATGTAGTAAGAGCTTTTATAGAATAATAAAATAATATACATAGGTGTCCTAAACACCGTAGATTCCCTATGGATGTTTGCACTGTAGGGAGGAAACGATCCACCCTGGCAGCGACCAGTATACGGGGATCGGAACACACCCACAGAGCGTGTGGGGAGACGAAGCCCTTGAGGAAGTCTTCTAATAGAAGATAGGTTACCCAACATGAATCAGAGATCCCCGTGGTAACCTAGAGGTACCCACAGAGCATACCAAAATGAGGCCCACAGAGTGTCTCAAACCCTCTGCCTATGTACTCAGTCTAGAAGGAGAGGTCCAATTAAAGGCCAACTGTTTAGCCACCTTAGTCAGATGTGACAGTTCGAGTCAAGCAGACCTGAATTCAGTTCTAGGCTTAGCTTCCTAGGTTTTTAAGCTAAGTCTTGTACGGTGAGATCGTAGTTCACTACGAGTCTTCATATGTAGAGTACACTGCATATGATCAGGGCATAAGTTAAAATATGATAATCTAGATTTACAGAGTTTCTTAAGTAAAAGAGTTAAGTAAGATTTTAGTTTAGTTTGTAGTAGTTGTTCTTTTAATGTAATGTTGGAATTTTTCTTGTTATTTTAATTGTAATTGTTAGATCTGCTCAATGTAGTAATTCTTGCATTTTATTTTAGTTTAATAAACATAAATGAGTTATTTGCGATGGTTGGGTGAAATTCTATTCACTAAGCTAGTAGCTCACCAACCTACTGAAACATTTTTCATATCAGTGTCAACACGAGGAAGCTGAAGGATCTTATCACCCAGGCTCTTAGAAGGTAGTTCATAGTTAGATAGAGGTCTCTTAGTCCTTTCCCCTCAGTCCTTCGGCATGTAGTGTGGTAGAGAGAGAATGTAATGTAATAAGTAGTTTAGTTTTAAATTATTTGTTGTACTTTATATTCTACATGCAAGATGTAATATTTTGTGTAAATCTGCTTTACCTACCTAGTAAAGTAAATAGTAGTTGCTTCCGCAATTTAGTAAGATTTCGGTTTAATCCAAATTATAAGATTTTCCTTTAGGTTAAATTCAAAGTGATTAAGAAAAGAAAAAGTTAAGGGTGATTTTCTAATACATTAAATCCTCTAGTCATGCCCATATCTCATGATTAGTGGTAAATTGTGGGATGTGGGTGTGACAAGAACTATACGATCACTATAACACTAATCGTGTATTATAGGTTGAAGTTGTTCTCCAACTTTTCCAATTACTTGGGTAGCAATGATGTGTGACTAGTCACCACAATTTGCTTGTGATGTCATAATTTGTTATGCACATTCACTGCCAACGTAATTTTGGACCTATAGGGTCACACACATAGGATACACTTGGATTAAAGGAGTATATTCATGAATGATGTTTGGATTGAATACTAAAAGCGTTTAGGTATTGAATTAAACAATAGATCGATTGACTAGACTTGGATTCATCAAGTTCAAATGTTAGATTGACTATTTGGAGTGTCAGGTTGATTAGAAAATGAATTGGTTGAGTTCTCCGGAATTGGGGCACGATATGACCATCTCGCATGATGGTCATGAGATGATCGTCTTGCTTGAGCAAAACAATCAGTTTGTGGTTGTGAGACGACTGAATAATGTGAGTAAGATGACTGGTTTGTGGTCACGAGATGACCGGTTTGTGGTCACGAGACGACCGACTCATGTGAGCAAGATGCCCAGTTCCTAGGGAAATTCAGTTGCATCAAGGATTAGTGTTGACGCCATGTTGTACATTCACTAGATTTGAATTGCCAATTTGATTCAGAATAGAAAACTATGTGAAACATCCATCTCTCTATGCAAGATGACCGTCTCACTCACAAGATGGCCGTTTCACTATGCAAGACTGCTCTCTCATGATTCACAGGTTCTAGAACAGTCATGATTCGTGACCCTTCTATGCCCACACCGATTGGGAACCCTAACCCCGGCCTCTGCTATAAATAGAGGGGTATTAGGGGATTCCCAAGATACACATTTGTGAATAAGTTTCTCTAACAATTGTTGACCTCTCTGATTGTGGTAACCAATAGAGAGACCAAGCTAGAGGGAGGGATAGTGAGGGAGAGAATAGCTGAGGTTTAGTTGTGGGAGAGAATGTCGGTGACTAGTACATTAACAGAAGGGGACAACTCCTTCTTGTTGGTTCTATTAGTGCAAAGTGGAGTTCCAGGTGGTCCGTGTGGACTACTCTAGAGGCGGGAGCTTATCATCTATTTCTAGGAGGACAAAATCAACTCATAGTCTGTGGTGAGACTACAGGAGCTGCTACAGACGTTGATCCTGTCTGTTGTCTATGGTGAAGACCTTGAGCTGCACAGACATCGTCCAAGAGCAACGAAATGATAGTTGTGCATCTATAATGACGAGGAGTATGTCGCTGGACTTGCTCCAGGACTACGTATATACTCGAAACCATCCTTTCCATTATCTAGTTGTTGACGTGATCTGCTGGTTTATGGGGAATGTGACAATAAAATTTCTATTTTTGTTTTCTATTCAGTCACCCTGTTTCTCTACATAACCATCATTTGTGTTTATAATTGCATGCTTTCATTTGTGGGATATAGCATGTATATAATATGTATTGTAAGTATGTCATGATTGGATATTCATATGTTTATGTAAATATAAAATCTCTTAATAAATATAAGTCTAAGATGTTTTCCATAAGCAACACACATGAAAAGCTTGATCAACCAACTGTGGGAACGACCTAGCATGGTGTGTTGTCTATCTTGTGGAAGTGTCGTGGTAGATATGTGGGTTTGTCAAAGCAGGGTGCATATGCTATCGTGTTGGCTTATGGGTCATGTATAACTAGGTGGCCTTAATATGATTAAGTTCTTAGAAGCATAAATATGGACTATGGAAAGGAGTTGTGTGTACCATCTATTCATGAATTGTATGCGATGAAATTGGTAATTGTTTCCTACCTTAATAATTGGTCTTGAGTGCCAACGTTGGTTGGGTATTGACTTAATTATTTTGGATCTTTACTCACTAGAAGATTGTACACTGTAATCTTCTGAATTAGTAATGAGGGTTGTCAATTTGAAGAAAATAATGGGAGCCATAATTAATTAAAGGCCTAATTAAATATCGTCAATATTATCACATCAAATTATAAAAAAATTGACAAAGTGCAAATTTTACTATTGTAGCTAATGGAAAACACACAATCATTAGGTTTGGTCCTTGAGAAGGATAATATAAATGGGATAAACTTCCATAACTGGTTTAGGACTTTAAGAAGTGTTCTCTATGTTCCTAAAATACCAGTGCCAGTAGAACCCACTCCACATTCGCCTAAGGCTAAAACAGATGCTTACTTGAAGCATGTCAATGATGTCATGGACATCAAGAACCTTATGTTGGATTGTATGAACTACAAGTTACATAAACAACATGATAATCAAGAAAGATATAATGTCTCTAAGGCATTGTTTGAATGTAAAATGACGTAGGGAGATCCAGGACAGCCCCATGTGCTCATAATGATTGACCATATGGAGCATCTAGAAATGTTGGGATTTTTTTAAGTCAAGAGTTGGCCACAGATATGATCTTGCAATCATTTCCTAAATCTTATAGATAGTTTTTTGAGTGTTATCACTTGAATAGCATGGCTAAACTTTTGTTTGAGTTGCTTGAAATAGTGATAAATGTTGAAGAAAAAATGAAGGAGAACAAACCCATAATGGCGATCAATAAAATAAAGTCCAAGGACAAAGGCAAGGTCAAGAAGTGTTCTGAAGCTAAGATGAAGTCTAGGTCTTCTACACTCAAAATAAGGAAAAGGTTAAGGAAACCTAGAATGATGAAGAAAGAGATAGAGATATCTACTTTTGGTCTATATGTCATTGAGATTAACTTCACTATTTCTTCATCTTGGGTACTTGACATTGGATGTGGGTCACACATTTGCTCAAATGTGAGGGATATAAAAAGATGTAGACCTTTGAAGAAAGGTGAGGTTGAACAGTTCATTGCTGATGGAGAAAGAGTTGCTCCCACCGCAATTGGAACCCATGTGTTATCTCTGCCAAGTGGACTTATAATAGAGTTTGAGAACTAATATTATATACCTACCATTAATAGGAACATCATATATGTAAAATCTTGTTTGGACAAGAAAGGATTTGAATTTCTTATAAAGAATGGTCGATGGTCTATTAGTAAAGATGGGATCTTTTATGGCAGTGCCCCAATGTCTTGTGGTCCATACTTGATAGATTTGGAGACAAGCATGTATAATGTAGATATAAGAATTCAAAAACTCTATACTCAAACCAAACATACATTTGGCATTATCATCTAGGGCACATAAATAAGAAATGTATCTATAGACTCCATAAAGATGGTTATCTAGACTCCAAATCAATAGAAACTTGTGAATCTTGTTTGTTGGACAAGATGACAAAAACTCCCTTCACTAAAAATAGTGAGAGGGCATGTGATATATTAGGACCCATACATACTAATGTGTGTGACCCTTTTAGAACAAATACTAGAGGTGGTTATCAATACTTTTTTACCTTTACTTATGACTTTCAGTAGGTATAGTTATGTTTACTTGATGAAACACAAGTCAAAACCCCTTGAAAAGTTCAAATATTTCATGAATGAAGTATAGAACCAACTTGGTAAAAGTATTAAGGCACCTCATTCTGATCGAGATGGAGAATACTTAAGCTGAGAGTTTGAGGACCTTTTGTGGGCCCATGGTATCATATCATAATGAACTCTACCTAGAATACCACAACATAATGGTGTATCAGACAGAAGGAATCACATATCGCTAGATATGGTGAAAACAATGATGAGTTTTTTCATCTTTTGACTTTCTTCTGGGGTTATTCTCTAGAAACAACAGTGTTTATAGTTAAATGTGTGCCATCTAAATCGGTTCAAAAGACACCATATGATATATGGTATGGGAAACATCCTGATGTATCTTCTATGAAGATTCAAGATGTGAAGCTTATGTCAAGAAAATGATTTTTTAAAAACTTGGACCCAAATCAGATAAATGTTATTTTGTTGGATATTCCAAAGAAACGAGGGGATAATACTTTTATACTCATCTAACAACAAAGTTTTTTTTTCTAGGACTATTTTATTTCTTGAAAAGGAATTTATTTCCAAAGGAATCATTGAAAGAAAAGTAGAACTCAAAGAGGTTTGAGAACAACAAGAAAACAGTGAACTTGGAGAGGTACATGAGTGACAAGGAGACTCACAAATTGTTGTGGAGTCTCAAGTTCCTCATGTAACACAAGAACCTAGTAGATCAAGTAAGACACTCCTTGAGTCTGAAAATTTTGGTTATCTTGTGACTCAAGAAGGTGGTGAGTTTGTCATAGATGATGAGCCAACAACGTACCTAGAAGCTACTAAGGGACCAGAGTCTGAGAAATGGCTTGAGACCATGGGATTTGAGTTGGAATAGATGTAATACCAACAAGGTATGGACCTTGGTGGATTCATCTGAAGGGGTAAAACCCATAGGGTGCAAATGGGTATTCTAGAAGAAGACTGACATGGATAGTAAAGTACAAACCTATAAGGGAAGATTGGTTGCAAAAGGTTTCAAACAAGTTCAAGGTGTTGACTATGGTCAAACCTTTTCACTAGTTGTCACAGTTAAGTCTATCAGGATCATGCTTGCCATTGCAGCTAATTATGACTATGAGATTTGGAAGACGGATGTTAAAACTACATTCCTTAATGGGAATAGTCTTGAGGATGTGTAAATGACACAGCCCGAGGGTATAAATCCAAAGGATGCAAATAAAGTTTGTAAGATTCAAAGGTCAATCTATGGATTAAAGCAAGCATCTCAGAGTTGGAATCTTCATTTTGATAAGACAATTAAAGAATTTGGCTTTAGTCAAAATAAAGATGAACTTTGTGTTACAAGAAGGTTAGTGGGAACATAATTGTATTCCTCATATTGTATGTAGATGACATACTACTGATGGGAAATGACATTCCTTCTTTATAGATGGTAAAGAACTAGATTGGAAGTACATTCTTTATAAAGGACTTAGGCAAAGCATCATATGTATTAGGAATCAAGATCTATAGAGATAGATCTAGAAGGATTCTTGGACTAATCTAGAGAACATACATTAATAAAGTGTTGAAGAGGTTCAGCATGGAGAACTCAAATAGAGAAAACATGCCCATCTCTCATGGTGTCATCATCTCTAGAGTTCAATTTTCTAGATCTTGTGAAGAAAGGGAGTGTAGGAGTATGATTCCATATGTATCTACAATTGGATCTATCATCTATGGAATGTTATGTACTCATATAGATGTGTAATGATGAGGAGATATCAGTCAAATCCCGATGAGAGTCATTGAACTGCCGTGAAGAACATAAGTACCTGAGAAGAACTGAGGATCAGTTCCTTGTCTATAATGGTGACAAAGGATTGGTGGTAAAGGGTTACACAGATGCAAGCTTCCAAACTGACAAAGATGTTTATCGATGGAAACAAGCCTCGATAATGAACTTGTGAGATAGAAGAGTTCTAAACTATAGATAGTTATGGATTACACAATAGAGGCCAAGCTTATTGTTGCATCCAATGCAACAAAGGAGGTTGTTTGGATCAAAAAGTTCATTTTTGAACTTAGGGTGGTTCCAAGCATCAGCGATGCAATTGAGATATTTTGTGACAACAATGGGGCTATTGCACAAGATAAGGAACCCATATTTCATCATTGTTCCAAGCATATACAAAGACAATTCCATCTCATATGAGAGATCATATAGTGAGGACATATGAAGATTTGCATAATATCAACGGAAAGCAATGTGACTGACCCTTTAACAAAAGCATTTTCACAGCAGAAGCATGAATTTCATGTTAGATCACTTGAGATTAGGTTCATGGGTGATGTCTCTAAGTGAAAGTGGGAGTGTATGGGTATGTATGCTCAAAGAGACAATCATATGATGATTGTGATAGCATATCGTGTAAACAATTTTATTAATAATAAATGCACTCTTCTAATTTTTTCTATTTTATTTAGCTATGAGATAATTATGCAACATAATAAATGTCTAAAGAATAATATTACTCGATGACATATGTCTTAAGATAGAAATAACACTTAAGACTATAGTGTGTTTTGGTTTATGACAGAATCTCATTAGTCATGATATATGATATCAAACCAAACACATAGATACTTGTTTTAGAATAGTGTATCAGACAAACCCACCTTGAGAGTGATACATGGAAACCATGCTTGGTAGTCATAATTGTCTCTCATAGTGATGGTGGTGATTGTGGTTCTTAGACCTAAAATTACTACATTCATCACGTCATTTGATGTACTTTCACATCATCCATTGTGGCCTTGAAAAAGGGTTGCCATAAAGGTGGTGATCGAGTGAACTGTGACACATGGGGATGATTGTGAGCCATGTAGATGGGATTTGTCCCTCCTATAGGAGTATGATATCCCAGTCACTTGATAAGAGAGATTGAGAAATGCATGGACATGCACATGTGAGTCAATATGTGATATTGAGCTTACATATATCTTAGACAGTCTACTCTAGTTCAAGGAACATAGATTGAACATTGAAGAGGATGACGATTCCATGCCTTGAGTTCAATATAGATATTAGAGATAAAGGAACTATGCAATCATTGTAACACCAATTACATATTGTAGGTTGAAGTTGTTCTCCAACTTTCTGATTACTTGAGTAGCAAAGATGTCTTGCTTGATACCACTCATTGCTAGCGATGACATAAGTTGGTTATGGACATTCACTGCCAACGTAACTTGGAACCTATAGGGTCATACACATAGGATAAACCAGGAATAGGAGTTTATTCATGAATGATGTTTAACTTGATTACTAAAGTTTTAGCTATTCAATCTAAACAACAATGATTGAAAGTCTCTCTCTAGATTGTGGCTATCGCTTCTCTCTAGGGTTTCCCCCACTGGGAGGGAGGGGCGCCGTCCTTCAGGCGTTCTATCCCCTTCGCCCTTCTCTCATGAAGTGAGGTTAGATGGCTGAGGGCTTCGCTGGAGATAAGGGAGTTGGGTTCACGAGGCCTATCTAGCATTCTGGTTGGATCGTAAGACCCTCGGCTGGTCTGGAGTGAAAGGGGCGGATGCGCCGCCTCGTCGGGATCTGGCTCACGGGGGGTTGTGTTTGACATGGTCGACTTCTTCCATTCAAGAGAGACGATTGGAGAGCAACCATCCCCGCCATGGTCTGTGACAAGACGAGTTGCTCCGATTTGTAGGTGAGAACTGGATGCTCACTTGTTTCTTCTCAGGCGCCTTCTACTCCAACAGTTGAGGTGACCCCACGACCCCTGGTGAGACCTGGATATGCTGGCTTGGTGCTGGGTGGTGGTGCCTCTCACCCCCGGTGTTGGCACGACCTCACTGTTGTTGTGTCTTGATGTGTGGTGCACCCTTCGCTCCTGGCGACAGGTCCCTGCTGCTCCGGAGTCCTTGATAGGGGTAGTTCTCATCGGGAATCTGCTTAGGAACTACGGAGCACCGCATGATGCGAGGTCGGGATCCGAGGCACGCTTTGTCAGTTTTGGTCGACTTCCATTTTGCCCAAGAGTGGCGGATGGAAAGAGTGTGCCCACCTGACTAGGAGGATCTCGTTGGCTATTCTATGTCGCGGTCGTTTATAGTGGCTATTTGCCTCTCTCTCTTTTCCCCCTTAGCACCTCCTGTTTGAGATCTGGTTTCACCAGATTGATGAAGACCCTCCGACATCGAAGTCCTTGGCGGCTATGACAGAGGGTGGATCTGGGCTTGCTGCTTGTCAGCGTTTCCTAGAGACATTTCTCCGGAGGCTTCTCATCTTGGGTTCTACGACCCCAGATCTGAGATTCAATGGTTGGTTTCTTTGTTGGGTCAATAGTGGTGCCTTCCTTTCCGCTGGTGTGCTGCTCCTTCCGAGCTAGCTGCTACTGGGTGGTGGATTGTGGTTGGACGTGGTGATCTTCTCTTTCTTCTCTGCAAGCGGTTGGGTCACCCTCATAGGCTGCGCCATCCTCAAGGATATGCTAAGGTGTCGTATGCAAGCAGTAAGGCACTTGTTAGCTAACAGTCTGCTACTGTTCTCTGGGTGCCTCCTATGTGCTCAATGCTATGTCTCATTGCAAATAGGGGCTTTGTGACCTTGTGTGGGTGCCTTTTGGTCTCGGATAGGTGTACTAGGATTCCGTCGAGCAGCCCTGTTGGTTGTTCGACATGGGATGAGAAGTCAAAGGTGAAGAAGTCTAAGGCAAGGGAGGTGGGGTGGGAGCTTCCTCCTAGTGGGATGGTTGTGGTAGAGCTATCCCATGGCTACTTTCTTAGCCTTTCTTGCAGGAGGAGTCAGGGAAGCTATTGAAGAAGGGAGCTTGTGTCCCTCCCATATTTGTGGGTGTTGTTATTGCAGTGGAGATGACTGGTTCCATTTTCAACTTCTTTCTTGTCCGATCAGAGGCAAGCTGGGTCTGCTTGGTCTGCTTAGGCTTCTCAAGTCAGCTTTAGCCATATGTGGCATCTGGATTTGGTCCATCTTCTTGGGTGCTTTACTGAGAAAGATGATCTCTACTCCTCTCCTACTTACAGATACAGGCTGATGGGGTGTGGCCCTTATATTTGTGGGTGGTCATAATGTCTTAGGGCTAGACTTCTTGATCTCTTGTGTATGTTTGTAAGGGCTGATTGGATGTTTATTTTTCTTGTTTTTCCCTGAGTGATGGTCTAAGTACCTTGATAACCAGCTGTTTGGTGTATCAGGTATTAGACTCTTTTAGGGGCACTTATGTACCTCAAGTTTTGGTTATCAGTAACATGCTTTTTAGACCGACCAAAAAAAAACAATGATTGAAAGTTGACTGACTGGATTGTGAACTAAGTGGTTCAAGTGTTGAACTGATCAATTCAAGTGTCAAGTCATTCAACCAATATTGGCAATCAGAACCATGAGTTATTAGTTCATCAAGTGAATTGATCGGATCAAGTATGTGATTTGATCAGTTCAGGTTGTGAACCTGCCGTTTGGTTGATCAATTCAATTGGATCAAGGATTGATGCTGACATCATGGTATGCATTAATCGGATATTAATTGCCAATACAATTACAATTGGGAAACATAGTGAAATGACCAATTCAAGTATTGAATTGATCGACTCACATTCCAACTGATTGGTTCATTGTTGAACTGACGATTTCATTGCTTGCAGGCTATGAAAGTTCATGAATACTTTGTTCTTTTGACTTTCGCTCAAACTAGAACTCCTGATCTTGACCCTCCTATAAATAGAGGGGTCGTTGAGGCCCTATAAAGATACAATAATAAGCTCTGAAAATTATTTTCCTCTTTGGTTGTGGTAACTGCGAGAGCCCGAGTAAGTCCTACCCATCAAAGGTAGAGATATTAAGTAAGAGACACTTGGGAGAGCAAGTCGACACTAGCACGCTGACTAGAAGAGACAACTCCTTCATGTCCATTCATCTAGAATGAAAGGAGTTCTTGATAGTCTATTTGGAATACTATAGAGTTGAGGAGATTGTTGCATTCTGCTAAGTTAATGCAGTCAATCTCCCTCCATGGTGATCAATTAGGAGGTTGTCATTGATAGTTGTCTAAGTGCAACTTGAATACAAGTGCACTCTACTGTAAGATATTGTCACTAGACTTGCTCCAAGACCATGTATAAACCTTGCAACCCTCTTTCCATTACATAATTGCTGACATGATCTACTATTCAAGGGGAATATAACAGTTAAACTTTTGTTTCTGTTATCTTATCTAATGCCATATTTCCCAACATTTTCTTCCTTGCTTTGTTCCCTCCTATTTATAGGAGAGAGATATACTCTTTGTAGGATATAGAAATATGAGTAATATATATATATATATATATATATATATATATATATAGAGAGAGAGAGAGAGAGAGTCAGGCTAGAATATACTCGAGTGTATTCAGAGCAGAATACACTCAATTAGTTTTTTTATGATGCAATATTTTTTTCAAAAATCTAATTCATTGATCTTCTTAATCATCTTATGAATAACTCATACACAAAATTTGAGCACATTTGGACATTTATAGGTCATGTTATAAAGACCGCAAAATTATACATTTCAAATTAGTTTCGTATGTCAATTTTGTTGCCCTTGGATGAGTGACTTACACTCCTCCAAATGGGCTCAAAAATTTTATGTAGCCTACATGTTATAAAGACCGTAAAATTATACATTTCAAATTAGTTTCGTGCGTCGATTTTGTTTCCCTTGGATGAGTGATTTACACTCATCCAAATGGGGTCAAAATTTGTATGTAGCCTAATTATAATATGACAATGAAGATCAATGGTTTACATTTTGTAAAAAAATAGTCTTGATATGCAAACACACTTGAGTGTATCCGTGCAATCTGTACACTCGAGTGTATTATAGCCTGACTCTCTCTCTCTCTCTCTCTCTCTCTCTCTATATATATATATATATATATATATATATATATATATATATATATATGAGTACTATCAACATAGAGAGAGAGAGGAAGTTAATTAGGAATACACTCGAGTGTACCAGAGACGCTATACACCTCAGTCATTTTTCATCATGAAGTGATTATTTTATAAATCTGAACTGTTAATCTTCTTAAATATCTTAAGAACATACTATATAATAAATTTTGGCTCATTTGGACACTTATAGGTCATGCATCTAAAGGAGGTAAAAATTAAGTATTTCAAATTAGTTTTGTGCATCGATTTTCTTGTCATATATGAACGACTTACACTCATCTAAATGGGCTCAAATTTTGTATGTGGCCTACTATTATTGTAAACATGAAGATCAATGGATTAGATTTTGTAAATATATGGTCTAGATAGGAAGACACCATTGGGGTGTAAGGTGTGATATGTACACTCAAGTGTATTCTAGCTTGATTATATATATATATATATATAGTGTACAGGAGGCACCGTACACCTTAGTTGATTTTAAAGATGCAGTAACTTTTTGAAAAAATTAAACCGTTGATCTTCTTAAATATCTTACAAACATACTATATAATAAATTTGAGCTTATTTGGACACTTATAGGTCATGCATCTAAAGGAGGCAAAAATCATGCATTTCAAATTAGTTTTGTGTGTCGATTTATTGTCTTTAGATGAGAGACTTACACTCATCCAAATAGGCTCAAATTTTGTACGTGGCCTATTATTACTATAACCATGAAGATCAATGGACTGGATTTTGGAAAAACATGGTCTAGATAGGCAAACACCATTGGGGTGTATAGTGTGATTTGTACACTCGAGTGTAGTCTAGCTTGACTCTCTCTCTCTCTCTCACTCTCTCTCTCTCTCTCTCTATTCTCTCTCTCTCTCTCTCTCTCTCTCTCTCTATATATATATATATATATATATATAGTCAGGCTAGTGTACACTCGTGTGTACAGGAGGCACCGTACACCTTAGTTGATTTTAAAGATGCAGTAACTTTTTGAAAAAATTATACCGTTGATCCTCTTAAATATCTTAAGAACATACTATATACTAAATTTGAGCTTATTTGGAGACTTATAGGTCATGCATCTAAAGGAGGCCAAAATCATGCATTTCAAATTAGTTTTGTTCGTTGGTTTTATTATCTTTGGATGAGAGACTTACACTCATCCAAATAAGCTCAAATTTTGTATGTGGCCTATTATTACTGTAACCATGAAGATCAATGGATTGGATTTTGGAAAAACATGGCCTAGATAGGCAAACACCATTGGGGTGTACAATGTGATCTGTACACTCGAGTGTAGTCTAGCTTGACTCTCTCTCTCTCTCTCTCTCCTTCTATATATATATATATATATATATATATATATATATATATATATATATATATATATATATATATATATATATATATATATATATATATATATAATGGTCCATCTCTAATATTCACACGGGTAGCCTAGAATTCGCTATTTGTGCCTCCCAAAAAGTAAATATTCGATCAGAAAGGCAACTCACTGGACAAAAAAATTATTATATAAACCAAAATTAACTATTCGACTCAAAAAGTAAAATCATGTAAAATACACAACAAAACTTCTAGAATTAATATATAATTATATATTTATTATAGTTGTTACAAATATAACTGTTTATGCATGAAAAGTAACCCACTATATGTGTAAAGTAAGAAGCTCTAAAAAAATAACCAAATGTGGATCTGGTAGCTACCCACGTGTGCATTCAATGAATGCCCATATATATATATATATATATATATATATATATATATATATATATATATATATATATATATATATATATATATATATATATATATATATATATATATATATATATATATATATATATATATATATATATATATATATATATATATATATATATATATATATATATATATATATATATATATATATATATGCATATATATGTATATATATATACGTATATATATGTATATATATATACATATATATATACGTATATATATACATATATATACATATATATATATATATGTATATATATGTATATATATACGTATATATATATATATGTATATATATATATATATACATATATATACGTATATATATATATATATATATATATATATATATATATATATACATATATATATGCATATATATAGAGAGAGAGAGAGAGAGTCAGGCTAGAATACACCCGAGTGTATTCAGAGCAGAAAACACTCAAATAGTTTTTCATGATGCAATATTTTTTTCAAAAATATAATCCGTTGATCTTCTTAAACATCTTGTGAATAGCTCATACGCAAAATTTGAGCACATTTGGACATTTATAGGTCATGTTATAAAGACCGCAAAAATTATACATTTCAAATTAGTTTCGCGAGTCGATTTTTTTGCTCTTGGATGAGTGACTTACACTCATCCAAATGGGCTCAAAATTTGTATGTATCCTAGTTATAGTATGACGGTGAAGATCAATGGTTTACATTTTGCAAAATAGTCTTGATATGCAAACACATTTGAGTATATTTGTGTGATCTATATATATATATATATATATATATATATATATATGCTAGAATACACTTGAGTTTATTCGTAGCAGAATACACTCAAGTAGTTTTTCATGATGCAATATTTTTTTCAAAAATCTAATCCATTGTTCTTCTTAATCATCTTGTGAATAACTCATATAAAAATTTTGAGCACATTTGGATATTTATAGATCATGTTGTAAAGACCGCAAAAATTAAGCATTTCAAATTAGTTTCGTACGTCAATTTTGTTTACCTCGGATGAATGACTTACACTCATCCAAATGGGCTCAAAATTTGTATGTAGCCTAATTATAGTATGACAATGAAGATCAATGGTTTACATCTTGAAAAAAATAGTCTTGATATGCAAACACACTTGAGTGTATCTATGCGATCTGTACACTTGAGTGTATTCTAGTCGGACTCTCTCTCTCTCTCTCTCTCTCTCTCTCTCTCTATATATATATATATATATATATATATATATATATATATATGTATGTATGTATATGTATATGTATATGTATATGTATATGTATATGTATATGTATATGTATATGTATATACACATATATACATATCTATGGGCATTCTATAATGCATGGGCGGGTAACCAAGATTTCGCTACCCATACACTCTAGAAAAGTAGATATTTGGTCAAAAAAAAGTAAATATTTGGACAAAAATAAAAGTATGTTGTCACAAAAGTAACTATTTGACTAAAAAGGTAAAATTGGGCAGAATAAATAGTAAAATTTTTGGAATAAATATGTAATTATAAATCCATTATAATTGTAACTACTATGTGTGTTATGTAATAGTTTGGAAGGTAATGTGACTTTTTTTTTATGACCGGGAACCCCCCCTCAGAAAGCGCCACTTTGTGACCCCCCTGGAAGGGTAAACCCGGTGGCCCACTCAGTCGCATGAGTGGGTTCCCAACTAGTAGCATCGTTGGCCGGCCGACGCTGCGACAAATTCACTTCTGGGGCATAGCCAGGGGTCGAACCCGTGACTAGGGGTGAGCAATCGGTTAATTCGGTCGGTTACGGTTAATTCGGTTCGGTTAAATGGTTAATTTGTGGTTTGAGATTTTAACCATTAACCTAACCGAATTGCGTCGGTTAATTTGGTTATTGTCCAATCGGTTAACGGTTAATTCGGTCTGTTAATTTGGTTAACCAAATAACACGTGTAATGATGTTATTTGAAATACTCATTGAATTTTGAACAATTGTTATATTATAGTGGTATTTCTGGAAATATAATGTTGTATGGCTCGTGAAAACTTGATTACTATGTATATGGGGAAGTTTTTTGAAATAAAAGTACAACTATATATGTATATATACGTGTGTAGGATATTATTTAAGAATAAATTATAACTATTCGGTTAATTTGGTTAACCATACCAAAAATATCTTTAACCATGAAATTAACCATTTAACCGATTAACCGAATTAAATTAACCAAATTAACCAAATTAACCAAATAGTCTAAAAAAAGTTAACCATTCAAAATTAACCATTCGGTTAATCGGTTATTAACCAAATTCTGCTCACCCCTACCCGTGACCTCTCGCAGAGGCCTTGCGAGCCGCACCGCCTGAGCTACGCCCCACCGGCTAAGGTAATGTGACTATGTACATATGTAAAGTAAAAAATTACAGAAAAAAGTAACTAATTGTAAAGCGGGTGGCTATATGTGTGTGTGTGAGTGTGTGTGTGTGTGTGTGTGAGTGTGTGTGTGTGTGTAGAGTCGAGCTAGAATACACTCGAGTGTATTTGGAGCAGAATACACTCAAGTAGTTTTTCATGATGCAATGTTTTTTTCAAAAATCTAATCCATTGATCTTCTTAAACATCTTGTGAATAGCTCATATACAGAATTTGAGCACATTTGGACATTTATAGGTCATGTTATAAAGACCGCAAAAATTATGCATTTCAAATTAGTTTCGCGTGTTGATTTTGGTGTCCTTGGATGAGTGACTTAAACTCATCCAAATGGGCTCAAAATTTGTATGTAGACTAGTTATAGTTTGATAGTGAAGATCAATGGTTTACATTTTACAAAAAATAGTCTTGATATGCAAATACACTTGAGTTTATTCATGCGATCCGTACACTCGAGTGTATTCTAGCCTGACTCTCTCTCTCTCTCTCTATATATATATATATATATATATATATATATATATATGTGTGTGTGTGTGTGTGTGTGTGTGTGTGTGTGCGTGTATATATTTATTTATTTATTTATTTATTTATTTATATGTGTGTGTGTTTGTGTGTGTGTGTCTATATATATATATATATATATATATATATATATATATAGAGAGAGAGAGAGAGAGAGAGAGTCAGGCTAGAATACACTCGAGTGTACAAATTATGTCATACACCTCAATGATGTTTTCCTATCTAGACCTTGTCTTTTTAAAATCCAATCCATTAATCTTCATGGTTACAATAATATTAGGTCACATACAAAATTTGAGCTCATTTGGATGAGTGTAAGTCACTCATCCAATGACAACAAAATCGATGCACAAAACTAATTTGAAATGCATGATTCTTGCCTCCTTTAGATGCACGACCTATAAGTATCCAAATGAGCTAAAATTTATTATACAGTATGTTCTTAAGATGTTTAAGAAGATCAACGGTTTAGAGTTTTCAAAAAGTTACTACATCTTTAAAAATGACTGAGGTGTACGGTGCCTCCGGTACACTCGAGTGTACACTAGTCTGATATATATATATATATATATATATATATATATATATATATATATATATATATATATATATATATATATATATATATTCATATATACATATATATAATGAATTGACTACTACATCTTGATAGTACCTAATTGGGTATAATTTAGGAGTATGAATGTGACCTGTCAATACATATTGTACATCATGTGTCACTATCTTGCTTTACGTATTTATTTTTATATATTATTAAATATAGTGACATTATTTCAAGTTGTTCATTTTGAAAATAGTCTCTATTCACACATCCCAAGAGTGTCATTGGTCCAACAAGGATGAAAACCCTCAAGAAGGTGAGTTGAAATACTTTGGAGCATCATTTTTTTCAGGATCCATTGATCTGTAGAGTTCGTAGATCTGATAACTAAGGCATGGTGAAAGGTTTCGTCGTGAAAATGTCTAATACTTCCATTTACTAGTAGGATGACTTTTGTTGGGCACATGTTGACTTCTATGTCAATGAATACTTCATAAAAATTTTGTCCTAGGGTTAGTGATTCAAAAGATCGAGAGATCTTGGAAACTTTTCTCCCGGGATCTTATGATGGATGTCAAGAGAGGCACTTGGTAGTACTATAGAATAAAGTGGTGTGTATGATTGGAATGCTTGACTTGCACCATACACGACTTGCAATGTTGATGAAAGAACCATGGCATGCCCCCACAGTATATCCAATTGGCTCATATTTGTGGCAACAAAAATAGTTGACCATGTATATCTCAATCGAGAACCACTTTTTTAAACACATCTCATTTGTGTTCTACAAGGGTATCTATTTTTTCTAGTACAATAGGTTTCTACTATTTTGCAATGTTATCTCTTCTAAGAGAGATCTATGTTGTAGGGATCTTCTTATTTTACATTAAAGGATGGAGCAATGGTTGATGTTAATAGAAGATAGGGGTAAGGCTAAGACTAGAAGATCCTAGTAGAATGGGTCCATGATGATGCTCTTGACATGAGATATAGATTGAACTGGAGTGTTGGTCTCAGTCGATGAGCTTGCACACAATAGCGTGAAGAATGTGGGCATTCAACTAGGAGATCAAGAGCTCTTTCGACTGGTACCATTTTTGGATCAATGGGAAAGGTTGCTTAAGATCTATGGAGGGTACACATGCTTCTACAATGAAAAGATTCCATGAGGTCATGACTTTGATGGGAAGAGGGTCCTCCCTATTAATGAAAACATCCACAGGCGTAAAAAAAAGCCTATTTTAAGGTGCAGGCAATGCTTGAATGGTCATTTGGAGAACTGAGGAAACCTTTTTAGCGATGGTGATGTTGAATTCTCCTAGTATATCGCAATGATCTAATTTCTCTATGCGTTCTCTGTGCATAAGTTCCTTTTTATTTTTTTCTTTCAATTTCTGGAGCAAACTGCATCCTCGTGATGTGGCTATGTTGAAAGGTGTAACGCTACAAATTGTAGTTTGGTTTTACTGGGTTTGCAGGTGTTCCTACATACTTGCAGTTGTAAGCCTTGCTACAGTGCGGGTTTGGTCAAATACGAGAGGATGTCGATTGCTACTTTGAAAGGAAAAAAGAATCGTATAACCCTATCGGTGAAGATTTTGCAGTGTGGTAACGCGTAGTGGTTTCAAAAGTCGACTTCAGCATCAAAGTAATGTAATGGATTTGGTGGCAATCAAGCAGATCAGTGCGTGCATGAAAAATGGGATTGGCCATTATGCACGTTGCCGAGGATATGTACCATCAGTGATGAGTCTGGTGAAGTACTTTACTTATTGTTAAATATGTGGCACTACAAGATAGGATGGAGACCCGTCTTGAGATAATGGTTAAATTAGATGTAAACAGCCGAGAAATAAGTTTCCTGGATTGCCTCTTAAAGCCGGGCCTGCAACAACTACGAAATTTGGTGACCTTCGGAAGCGAAAAAATATGATGTACAGAATCCAGAGGTTATTGCATGGGGAGTTTAAGAAATTGAGACACTGCCCAAGGAGGGAGGCAAGCAGTATGTAGTAGGGTTGCCAATGGATAAGGTAGGGTAGGGTAATGACTTAGCTAGCCCTTACCCATGTTTGAGCTGCCAAGTAGGGGTAATTACTCTTTTTTGTGAAAATCTTTAATGTACCCATATCGACACCTATTTACCCGCAAGTCCATGGGTCAAGTGATGGGTGAATTGGGTAAAACAACATGAAAATAGAATATAAAAAATTAACTATAATTTTATGTTATATTCCCTACATCAAACACAAGACACTCCTAAAATAAAATAATTATTATGATATTTGGTGATATATAAAGAAAATACTAATACTTAACCCACCATTTATTTTATTGACAAGATCTTACCTTTTTAGTTCACTATTTCTTATTGAGGAAAAAATTTTATAATAAAAGAATGTGACATGCTATCAATTGTTTAATCAAAATTCTAGAATCAAATATGTACAAATTAAAATTGTAGCGATGAGAGTCATTGGGGTTCCTAGTAGGATTTAATAATCATATTAGAATATATAAGTACAATTTTAACTTAATAAATGGGAAAAGAGGGTAGGGTAAAGATTCTTCCTTTATAAATGGGAATATATAAGTACAATTTTAACTTAAAGTTACCCTCTTCGTAAAGCATAACTCAGTAGTGGGTTAAAAATATGCTTATGTAATACCTTATCTATTTACAGTTATTATAATTTGTTGAGATTTAAAGGAGTTTTGAGGAATGAACTCCACTGGAGATGATAGAGTCCTGCCCGACGTATGGCTTATTAGATGATAACCATATGGCGCAAGAGGAGTATAGGTGTATAATCGTCTACAGAGTTTGTTGAGACAGTTGGGGTTTCTTTTCTTGGTGCCGTGTAAAAATTTTAGTACAGATTTATACCATAGTGTTGGTTGAGATTCAGAATATATCTACACTAAACTTTAGCTGTTATAACTCACCGCGTGAACTGATATAGTAGTTGTTGCATTGTCTTCGATCTCACTCGAGCCAGCGATTGGGCCCTATACGACACACGCGTGCATTAATATGAGATGCCTTATTCAGTCTTCTGGTTTCTGACAGGTCTGACTATTACCCATATTGGGTTTAATTGCAAGTGTAATTGCTGACGGAGTGATGCCTTCCACGGTTCTACTTCTACCTCCTATGCATGCCAGCGTTCTTTCTTTGAGACAAGTGTTGCGCAATCGGTCTGTACCGGGGGGAAAGCTCACGTTTATGACGGTAACATTGCTAGCTGGAAGTTCGGTGCTAGCGAGCTAGCAGTGGTAGGAGCCTCTTGAAAGCCCTCCTGTTTGGATTTGTTATGCCATAAATGAGCGAAATCCATGAGGCCTGGAAATGGATCCTGATCAAGATGTGACCTGGGGTTGTCCAGTGATGCACTGATGCCGATCCTAAAATATATATAGTAAACTAGGGCACAACTTTTTCGATGGTTTTGTAGACCCAATAATTGTTCTATACATCTGACGGAGGGGGTATTGATGCCGATCCTAAAATATATATAGTAAACTAGGGCACAACTTTTTCGATGGTTTTGTAGACCCAATAATTGTTCTATACATCTGACGGAGGGGGTATTGCCATTTAGAACGCACAGTGCCGCATTAAGGAGATATGAGTTGAACCTCTTTCACATTTTTAGTTTCGTATTCACCCTTGTAATACTCCTGCGAAGGATGTCACTCGATATGCAAATATGTCCACGGAAGATGTTTTTGAATAACACATGCCACACGTGCCGTACCAAACTTATATCAGGGAATCTAACATCATTATCTCTTTGGAGAATTTATCAGCACAAGCCGCCATTTAACGCGGCAGTGCAAAATTTGACTTAATTTATACGAACCACAGCTCAGGTAAATCGATACAACATACATGGCTAAGAAGAATTAGAAAACGGAGACGTGTTTAGACTGTACTGGACATGTAGAGTTCATGGCTGCTGAAGTGAAGGTGGTTCAGCATGAAAACTTTTTTGAGTATATATCATACACGAGAACTCGGACAATATAACCAACTCCTTGCTGAAGCCGCAGTCTCTTCCTATGGAACATTCCATGGCTTTCGTGTACTTGGTAGCTTAACTAGCTGGCTGCTCTTTTTTCTTAGTTAGTTTTGCTTGTATAAGTCTGTCCACTATAGCAGGCTCCAGAAGAACTGGATCGAGGCATCGCTCGTGAGCAGCAGTATTTACCTGTGTAAATCCCAGAGCAGAGATAGTTACTCATATATAAGCGAGGATTAAATTGCAGAAAACTGGACCGTGCCTGAGATTCGTGATCTGTGAAAGGAAACCCATACCTCACCCCCAGCCCACAGCTGGTGGTGTCTGTTTTGCAGAAACTAAAAGGTACAAGTAACATTAGTCTAATCATAAAGCTAGAAAACAGCAGGGCTGATAAAAAAAATTGTGGATACTATCTTAGGCTTTTGATGGTGTAAGTGGCTAGTTATGATTACAATTAAGACCATTATCCAAGATGCTAGCAAATAAGCAGACTCAGTTAGGTACTTGTAGTAAATGTTAGAGAAGCCATATCAACATTCCGGTTTCTAGACTCTCTGAGGTGCTAAAGAAGATAGTAGATAAGGGAAACAGATACATAGAAAAGCTGAAGCCTATCGAAAGACTGCAAACAGGATGCTGCACGGATATAATTTTACCTCTTTTAGAAGGAAGTCAATAGCTGCTTCATCTTCAGCAATTTCTTTCAATGGTGTCTTCAAAAATTCAATATCCAACTGGATTTGCTGGAAGCCACTCCTGTTAAAAGTCTGAAGCCGTATGTAGTCTTGCAAGCTTTTCAGGCATAGTTTGACCACTGATGACAAAACTGATTCCTGAAACGCAGTATCAGAAAATCCATGAAGTTGGGGAATTCAACTGACATCCTACTAAATACAAGATACATCTGTCAGAGACACCTCTATCATCAATAACTATGCAAGAAAAATCCCAAGACCCCATGAAGTCCAACTACTGATTGCACAGTTACTCACTTGTGTAAATTCCACTTTGGTGAATATTTCCATTTTTTGCTCGAACAACTTTGCGAGATGGCTCTCTAGAAGTTGGCTTCTAGCACGTTGTGAAGTTGAACGACTAATTTTGTCTTGCATGGCATTGCTGCGCGATGAATTTGAACTTCCTATGCTTTCTGCACGATGATGCCTTTGGGCACCATGAGGCAAAACCTGCCTTAATTCGGCTTGTATAGATTCCAACTGTAACAGTATAATACCAATTTAGAAAGATCTTCTTCCAAACGAGATGAAAGTAGTATAATTATAAAAGAATAATAGATCTTCAAGGTTCCTCAAAAAACTTGTCTTGGATCTGAGCAATGGTATTAAAAAGTGCAAAGCAAAAAGCAGAGTGGTCAGGACCTGTACAGGCAAATGTTCATTCCGAAAGCAAACTAGTATAAATTTGTGCAAATTTTACTTTATAAACTAAAAGGCAATTCTAAACTCTTCTTCATAAATCGTAGTGTAGTTGATTTTTATGTCAATTATTTTCTGTGTAATAGCTAAATGGGCTGACTCTACTTAAGCCTATTAATACTAATTTGTTTATGTTATGCTGTGTCTCCGGTGTACTGTAACTTGAGACGACTCCAGTGTTTGAGTCTATGTATATGACTGTGTACTTGTCTCGGAACATAATAAGGATTAATCTTCATACGGTGTCGAGAGCAATTCTCCAACCCTTAGGGTTTCAGAGGAGCAACAGCCCCATCCCCCTCTCTCTCTCATGTGCCGCCACCTCTCTTCTTCTATCTCTCTCCCCACACACCTCCCACCTGCCCCACTCCCACCTACCGCTGGTTGGCTCCCGCCCATGCACCGTGCGACTGCTGCAGCGGCTGGCAACAATTTTGTCAGGCCTCCGCTGGCCACTGGTTAGGTGTCGCGGTAGGCTGCCCCTGCCTTCTCTGGACAGGCACTGATCCGTTGCGGTTCGCCTCCTCTGTTGCTCTCTATTCAGAGTTTCTCTACACAAGTCCGCTCAGACTTTTCAAAAGGGGAGTCACAGGTCAAGGCCACCGTCCCCTTCGGAGTTGTACCCATTGTCCCTTGATAGGGTGCCCTCTGACATAGCAACATCCACAGGAATCTGACTGGTACTCATCCACTTTTCCATCACCCACCGGATCTGATGGTGCCTCGTTGATAGCGTACGACATAGATTCTTTTCTAAAAGTTTGTAACAATCTTTGGACTTCCTTCTCTTTTCTTTTCCTCCCCATGTATTATCCCTACGTAGGGTGAACGCGATTAATGATTATGGATCATTTACATTTTTCCTATCACGGTGTCTTCTTCCTGTGATAGTGCCTTCGCGACACTTCTTTCCAGCTCTTTCTCTCTCCTATCACTGATCATCTTACTAATGGTTGACTATCTCCATCATTGTTCTACCGGTGAGATTGATTTTTCATCATGTCTAAGATAAGGATTCACCTCAGACCATTGTCCATAATGATAGTGTTCCTATTTCCATCATCAAATTAAATATAGAGAATTATCTATCCTGATTCCTGGATTAATTCTTTTCACAAGCTGAAGTTCATAGAGAAGACTGCTAAAGGTGTCCCAGAATGAAAATGGGAAAATAACCCATTCAAAAGCTGGCTTTGGAACAGTATGGAGCCGTCTAATGCCTCCAAATATTTGTTCCATAAAAGTGTGAAAGAATTGTGGGACGTTGCTTGTCCTCACTACACGCATGAAAAAAATGTGATGTGGCTCCATAAAATTTGGGATAAACTCTTTGGTGAAAACCAGGGAGACATGACTCTTAACGAATATTATGACTATTGTCAGTATGTCCCAGCAGTTTGATTACTTTCAGCCTCATGTCAATCTCGTCACTGTCAAATTTCTCAATAGCCTCAATCTGGCCTATGCTCCAGCCCACATATGCTCCAGTCTGCAGCATCATCCTGGCCTATAACTACAGTCTGCAACATCATCCCGATAGGTAACAACTTCCCCACTTTTGAAGGCGTCTTTTCTCATCTTCAGCAATCTAATATTCGGCTCTTGTTCTCCACTCCACCAGATTCACACTAGTGATTCCAGTCATTGCTCGCGGACGTGGTCATGGACGTCTTGTAAGGCCCAAATGTACTTTCAGCAATAAGTTGTGACACCTTAAAAAGAAGTGCTACCAGAAGCACGGTCATCCTATGAGCGCAGTCGTAGTACTAGTGTTACCCACGTTGCCGAAGGGCGAAACATTCTGTCTGTCACGATCTTGTCATCCAAATATGAGCAGCTTCTACATGCCTCTCAACATGCTCCTCAACAACCCACGAGATCCTGAGATTCTATAACCATGCAATCTAATGCAATATCTTCACTGTATCTAACCTTCAGCCAAGGTGATGTCAGGGCCTCCATGTTGACATCGAGTTCTCCCTGGATTTTCGATTCTTGGGCTACCAGATATATGACGAGTATGAGACATCTTCTCTCCTCCATTGAGTCTTATATTCCGACTTCGTATGTCACTCCAGTAGATGGGTCCACCAATGTGGGAGTGTTAACATCTCACATAATCTAAAACTTAAATATGTTCACTTTATTCCCAGTTTTCCAATTGATTTGATGTTCATTACTATTAGTATATACTCTTTACTGCTTTTCTATACTTAGTGTATTTTGCTTTATGCTTTTGCTCTTTTTCTATTGTGTACTCTTTATCCCACATGGGTTATTTCTATACCATGTGTACTCTCTTGTCTTATAAAAGAGAGCCCCATGTACTCTGTTTAATCATCCAATAATAAGCAATCTCGTTGCCGACTTCTAGATGGTATTAGAGTGGGTCGATCCACCTTAAACCTAATCCCTCTCTCACCCCAATCCTAGCTGCCATCTTCTCCACCAACCCTAGCCGCCGCCACCCCCCTTCTCTTTTTTTCCCGCCGCCGCTACAGTACCGCTACTACAGTACCGCCGTCCACCCCTCCAATCTCTCCACCAACCTCCTATCTCCTAGCTACACCCGCTTTTGTGGCCTAATCTATCATAGGCCCATCCGTCTAGCTCCATTTCTTTTTTCGAAATCTCCGGACAGCCCCGGCGTTTTCCAGTTCTGGCACGTTGACGGCGTAAACGGAGTTTCTCTCTTTCTGCCTGCGCATCATGGTGGAGCGACTGATCCTCCATGTTGGCGTAGGTTTTTTTATCTCTATCTACTGCCCCACGTGAGTTTTCTAAGATCCATGCGTGGATCTTCTATCTGCTACTACTAGTCCATGCGTTGGACTTCTGCTACTTTCTGCTGCTCTCTGCGCCCGTGCCTCTGCCCCTTCCAATGGCGACACCTGACCTTCCACGCAACTTGTGTGTCACTACTGTGAAGTTGGATAACTCCAACTATCACCTCTGGGCAGCTTCCTTCGAGCTATATGTTAAAGCACAAGGGCGCTATTCTCATCTGACTACCAAAGGACCGGCGGTCCCCGCTACTGATGCTGATGAAAAGACTAAGCAGGCCTACGATCTTTGGTCCAAGGAAGACTACGGCGTTATGACATGGATGGTCAACAGCGTCGAGCCCAAGATCAACCAGTCACTTCTTCGCCTCCAGACTGCGAAGGAAATGTAGGAGCAACTCTCTCATGTATACTCTCATCAGCAAAATCCTAAGAAGGTTTTTGAGATCTTCAAGCAACTTGCCGAACAGGAATTTTCTGCCACTGATTCTATTGAGGACTACTACACCACCTGATGTGCTCTCTGGGATGAATTTCAAGTGTATCATCCGCTTTCTGCCAACATCACTGAAGTTCAGCGTCAACGGAACGAACTTATGCTTGTTCAGTTCCTCGCTGGTTTGCCATCTTCCTTCGCTGGAGTTGTGGATCAGATCCTATCCAGTGATCCTCTGCCTACCCTTCGGGATGTTCTCAAAAGGGTTCAGCGTCTTCCATCAGTTTCGCAGCACCTTTCTGATACTTCTGATGGAGCAGCCCTCGTTGTTCGCACTGGAAATTCCTTCCGTGGACGTGGTCGTGGTCGGGGCCGTGGACGCGGACGTTCTACTGCACCTGGACGTGGCTCATACTCTGGCACTGAATCTACTGAGCCTCGTTACTGCACTTTCTGCAAGCGGACAAACCATAATGAAGATCGTTGTTGAATCAAGCATGGCAAGCCAGCCTGGGCGAATCAGGTCACGACGGATCAGACTGAGACTGCTACTACCTCTGCTCCGCCCTCTGCTGACTGGATACGGTCTGAATTCGAAAAGCTACTCCAGGCTCGTCTTGCTTCCTCTGCTGAAGCTTCTACTGATGGTAGCACCGCCCTTCTGACACAGTCTGGTAAAAACTCATGGGTGATTGATTCTGGTGCGACATCTCATATTTCTGAAAATCCTGCTTTATTTTCTAAACTGCACAATACTTCTATTATACCTCCTATTACACTGGTTGATGGCTCTAAGACACCTATTACTGGGATTGGTGATATCTGTACTACTGGTTGCCTACCTCTGCGGTCTACACTTTATGTTCCTAAGTTTCTTATTAATCTGCTATCTGTAAATAGAACTGTGAAGAGCCTTCGTTGCTCGATTACGTTTGACCCGGATGGTGTTATTTTTCAGGATCTGCGCACGAGGACGACGATTGGTTCAGGCCATGAGCGACCATACGGGCTATACTACCTGGACGTTCCGAAGACCGTAGCATACTTGACATTTTCTGTGACAGGCATCCAGTGGCACTATCGCTTAGGACATCCTTCTGCAGCAAAGCTGAAACAATTATTATCTGATGTATTAGACTCTGTTTTTCATTGTGAGACTTGCCAACTGGGCAAACAGACTCGAGCATCTTTTTCAAAAAAATCGTGTATTAGTTCTAAACAACCATTTGACATTATTCATGCCGATGTTTGGGGACCCTATTCTGTATCGAGTACTTCTGGATTTAGATATTTCTTGAGTTTTATTGATGATTTTTGTAGAACCACCTGGTTGTTTTTACTTAAAGACAGGTCTACCATTCTTGACAGTATCACGGCTTTCGTAGCCGAGATTCGGACCCAGATTGCTAAACCCATTAAAAAATTTCGCACTGATAATGCCTTAGAATTTGTGCAAGCCTCTGTCAGCAACTTTTGTCGAAAACAAGGCACCATACACCAAACTTCATGTGCTTACACACCACAACAAAATGGAGTCGCTGAATGCAAAAATCACCATCTTCTTGAAGTTGCCCGCACTTTACTTTTTCATTATCATGTTCCCCAGTGTTTTTGGCCTGAGGCTATCTCTACTGCTTGTTACCTAATTAATCGAATGCTCTCTTCTGTGCTTGGGAATCAAGTTCCATATCAGATTCTGTTTCCGGATGCACCCCTTTTTACTGTGCCTCCTCGTATCTTTGGGAGCACCTGTTTTGTCAAAAACCTTCGTCCCGGTCTCACCAAACTTGATCCCATAGCGACTAAGTGTGTCGTCCTAGGGTACTCGCGCACTCATAAAGGGTACCGTTGCTATGATCCTGTGTCAAAGAAATGGTTTGTATCTGATGATGTTGTTTTCTTTGAGCACATGCCCTTTTACTCTTCTGCCGGGTCGACTCTTACATCGGATTTATTACTGGATACAAATTTACCTATCATGGATGATACCGTTGATATTACTGATATTGTTGATACTACTTCTCCTACTGAAAAGCCGCCTCTAAAAGTATATCAAAGAAGACAGAAGACAACAACTCCCTCTATGGCCCCTCCAACATCTTCATCCTCCGTGCCAGATCATACACCACCGCAGGTATTCTCTGATCTTGATGCTCCTATCAGCTTGAGGAAAGGAACTAGAACTTGCACTAAACATCCTATTGGAAATTTATGTACTACTGATCATCTGGGGACTAATTTTGCTAACTTTACTGCTGATCTTTCTGCTATATCTATTCCTAAAAATGCTTCTCAGGCTCTTAAGCATCCTGCTTGGCGTCAAGCTATGGAAGCTGAAATGTAGGCTCTTACTGAACGCAACACATGGCAGCTAGTTGATCCTCCTGCAGATTGTTCCCCCGTTGGTTGTCGCTGGGTGTTTACTGTCAAATATCAACCGGATGGCACGGTTGAACGGCTAAAGGCGAGACTCGTTGCTAAAGGCTATACACAAACTTACGGGGTCGATTATTTTGAGACTTTCTCTCCTGTGGCTCGGCTGAACTCTGTACGGATTCTTATTTCTGTTGCTATTAATTCTGATTGGCCCTTGTATCAACTTGATGTGAAGAATGATTTTCTGTATGGGGATCTACATGAGGAGGTCTACATGGAACAACCCCCGGGATTTGTGCTTCAGGGGGAGTCCTCTAAAGTCTGCAGGCTAAGGAAGGCGATTTATGGTTTAAAACAGAGTCCTCGTGCTTGGTTTGATAAACTGAGTACTATTCTTCGGAAATTCTCTTTTAGACGCTCCCAGTCAGATCACTCTGTTTTTGTCAAAAATACTACTGCTGTCATTGTTATCCTTATTGTATATGTTGATGATATCATTCTCTCAGGGAGTGATCCTGCAGGCATTCAGGCTACCAAGTGCTATCTGGAGAAACACTTTGTTACCAAAGATCTTGGCTCTCTGCGGTACTTTCTTGGGATTGAAGTTTCTCGGTCCTCTTCTGGTCTTTGTTTGTCTCAACGCAAATATGTTCTGGATCTGCTTTCTGAAACTGGACTTCTAGGTGCTAAGCCTGCTAGCACACCTCTGGATCGAAATACTGACTGGGATGATGAGAACTCTCCTGCCTATCCAGACCATCATCAGTATTGATGCATGGTTGGTAAGCTTATTTATCTGACCGTCACACGAGCTGATATTACTTCTGTTGTCGGGCTTGTTAGTAGATACCTGGATAAACCCCGGTAATGTCACTGGGACGTTGTTTGCCACATTCTTAAATATTTGAAGAGCTCTCCTGGGAAAGGCATGCTATATAAGAAACATGGTCACTGTAAACTCCTTGGTTATTCTGATTCTGACTATGCTGGGAGCAAGCTCGACCGACGCTCCACTTTTGGCTACTGTACATTTGTGGGAGGAAACTTTGTTACTTGGCAAAGCAAGAAACAGACTGTGGTTGCTCGCTCAAGTGTTGAAGCTGAATATCGCGCCATGGCGCATATTACTTGTGAACTTTTCTGGATTCGAAGCCTACTGAAGGATTTTGGTATTTCTGACTCCTCTCCTATTCCGATGTATTGTGATAACAAAGCTGCTACGTTTATCGCCAGTAATCCCACTTTTCATGAGCAGACTAAACACATTGAGGTGGACTGCCATTTTGTTCGCGAAGCTGTATTATCTGGCCAGATATCCACTCCCTACATCCATACTTCTGATCAGGTGGCTGACATCTTCACAAAGATTCTTCCAAAAACGAGATTTGCTACTATGACATCCAAGTTGGGCATGATTGACATCTACGCTCCAGCTTGAGGGGGAGTATTAGTATATACACTTTACTGCTTTTCTATACTTAGTATATTTTGCTTTATGCTTTTGCTCTTTTTCTATTGTGTACTCTTTATCCCACATGGGTCATCTCTATACCATGTGTACTCTCTTGTCTTATAAAAGAGAGCCCCCTGTACTCTGTTTAATCATCCAATAATAAGCAATCTCGTTGCCGACTTCTAGAATTACTAAATTGGTGAGGTCTTTACTTGCAATGTCACCTTCGGTGGTCATGATTTCGTGATGCAGGATTCTCAGGCTTTGACAACGATTGGTTCAGATTCAAGAGTTGGTGATTTGTACTACTTTGGTGATGGCACCCCTATGTTTGTCTTTCTTCTGTGCACACCTCTCTAACGGCATCAGTGTTTTTTAATCGTAAAATTAATCTATGTTCTAAAGTTGCTTTTTGTTGTGATTCATATTACATTCGTGGTCCTTTTCAAACCACTAGCTTTAATGAATTGATTACTTCATTACCTTTGTTAATGATTTCTCCCGCATGACATGGTTGTACTTATTGAAATCCCGTCATAACATGTTTGGCGTTTTCAGGCTTTTCATAAAATGATCTCAAAAAACTTAATAAATCGATTAAATATTTTGGACCGACAATGCTTCAGAATATGTTTCAGGCCAAGTGTCCTCGTTCTTCTCTAGCATTAGAAAGTGTTCTTGCGCTCACAGCCCACAACAAAATGGGGTTGCATAATGTAAAAATTATCATTTGCTTGACATTTCTCTCACTCTTGTCTTTCAAGCCAAATACCTACGTTCTATTGGTGAAACTCTACTCACTGCTTGCTACCTTATCAATCAAGATACATTTTTCATTGTTTTCCCCATTAAAAAGGCTTTTCACCTTCCTCTTCGTTTTTTTGGGTGCACTGCCATTGTTCATAACTTTGATCCAAAGGCAAATAAACTTGATCCTCTCTTTATCAAAACAGTTTTCCTTGGCTATTCTACTCTTCAAAAAGATTACCACTATTATAGCCCAAGCAACCATTGGATGCACGCCTCCCAGACATAACCTTCCATGAATCGGATGTGTTATTTGAATTCTCCTTCATCATCCTCTCCACCTCAATCTGAGTTTGTTGAGTTGGATATTCCTGACCCAGTGGACCATGTACCTGTAACCCATCCTCCTGCTACTACAATCATTCCTTTACCACAGTCATAGGACCCGAAAATCGTGAGGATCTATCATGCCATGTGGCCCTCCGTAAAGGTATATGCTCTTGTACTCTCTGTCATCTAATTTCCCAAACTAGTAGTCTATTTAAACTGTTCCACACTGTTAAAACCATTGCCCGATAACTTGATTCCATTCAAATTCCAAAAAATTATCGTGAAGCCCTTAAACACCATGGTTGGAAAGTTGTGATACCCCAGGAAATGACAGTGTTGCGTGAGAATGGGTCCTGAAATCTTATTCCACCCCCTCCATTCAAAAATAATGTCGGTTGCTGATAGGTCTTTTCTATCAAATTCAAGTCAGATGGATCGGTGGAACGGCTCAAAGCTCGTCTTGTTGCCAAAAGGATTCACCCAAACGTACGGTGTGGATTTTTTTTGAAACTTTCTCACCGGTCACTCGCACTACTTCGGTCAGGTTATCTCTTTTACCACTCACATGAACTTCCCTCTATTCCAACTTGATATCAAAACTTCCTTCCTCAAAGTGATTTAGAAGAGGAAATCTATATACAGCAGCCACCGGGCTTTTGCACTCAGGGAGAATCTTCATGAAGAGTCTGGCATCCCAAACGCTCTTTATATGGCCTCAAGCAATCATCGAGGGCGTGGTTTAGGAAACTCATTAGAGTTATTGCTAGTCTGGGTTTCCGGTGAGCACAGCCTCTTTTCGAAATTGGAATCATTATCCCCGTCGTCTATGTTGATATCGTTGTCACTAGCAGTGATGCTCCTAGGATTTCAACATTGAAGAAGGCACTCCAACTACATTTTCATACCAAGGATCTAAGACAACTTTGCTACTTTTTGGGGATTGAAGTGCTTTCCTCTCGTCATGGAACTTATTTATCTCAGTTAAAGTATGTCCTCGACATTTTTGAGAGATTCTAGTATGCTTAATTCGAAACATATTTCTTCTTCTATAGACTGTCAACAAAGTTTTGTTTGGGGTGTCTTTTTCCGACCTTGAGCAATATAAACGCAAGGTTGAAAAACTCATTTATCTTACGATTACCGGACCATACATAGCTTTTGCTATTAGTGTTAGTCAACACATGGTCAACCCTTGTTACCACTGGAGTCAGGTACAACACATTCTATGCTAAAAAGTACATTTGATCTGAGTCTCTTGTACAAGAAACCAACTTCTCCAAATATCTCTTTGACTTGCTATATTGATGTTGATTGGGTTAAAGATGTGAATGATAGGAGATCTATATCTACTTCTATGTTCGATGGGGGGTTATCCCATGAATTGGCGGAGTAAGAAGAGGTATTGTTGTGGCTTGTTTCAGCATTGAGGCAGAACATCATGGCATGGCACATGCTTGGTGTGAAATTCAATGGGTGATGTCAGAAAGTAAGAGACGGCTAATCGTTGTATTGAATAGAAGAAACCATGCTCCTATAAATAGGAGAACAGGGAAGCGCACAAGACACAATTAAACCCTAATGGGCCAAGACATACTTGGGCCCATATTACAAAACACTTAATAACTTAAACAAATAGACTCTCTAATACCCCCCCTCAAGCTCAAGTGCAGCCACTTTTGTGTGCTTGCACTTGTTATTTTTTTAGGTAGGGTGTGGTCCTCACACTTGTCTCATGGGGTCCGCTCTGAT